>CM033643.1:54062373-54216145 GCA_019512145.1 Engystomops pustulosus
TGCCTGGTTCAGGTTCAGCGGTTGGTGCCGCCACAGATCAGGTCTGCGCCGTGATTCCTGTAATAGCTCTGGGCGGTTGCCTTACGCCTAGGCTCAGCAGTTTGAGCACCGGCTGCTGTCGCTTGGCGCCAGCATGTGCTGTGCTAGAGCTACCGACTGATGGCGCCATGCCCACGATGGTAATTCGGAGGAGGAGGAGGTGGAGGAGGGTGGGGGAGGAGGCATGTAGGCTTTGAGACCTGGACCGAGGTAGGCCCGCATCTCGGCGTCGGCAGAGTATGACCACCCAGGGTCAGACTCGGTCCCAGCCTCCACCAAGTTAACCCAATGTGCTGTCAGCAATATATAGTGCCCTGCCCGGCAGCCTCGTCACGTGTCCGTGTTCAGGTGGACCTTGTCAGAAACGGCGTTGGTCAGGGCACGGGATGTTCTCTGACCGTGCTTTGCAGGGCTGGGACGGCACCATCGGGAAAAGTGGGCTGGCTGAGGACGATACCAAGAGGGCGGTCCGTCCCCATGGGTTTCGAAAGGCTCGGCTCTACCCGCATATGGGCAGCACTCCAGGCTAAGCAACTTGGAGATGTGGACGTTAGGGCTTGGGCGTGGGGTGGGTTGCGCTATCTTCCTTTTGCGCTCCAGCTCTGGGGTATGGAGAGCTGAACGTGGTGGATGCTGTGGAGGATCGTGGACGAGATGGGGTTTTCGCACGGGAGGTGTTTGGGCGGGGTCCTGGCGGGGCTGACTGCAGATGACACAGGGAAGGAGCAGTTGTGCCCAGCCAGAGGTGAACGGGCTTGGTGCCATTGAGTGGGGTGTTTAGCATTCATATGCCTGCGCATACTGGTGGTAGTTAAGCTAGTAGTGGTGGAACCCCTGCTGATCCTGGTGGCACAGTTGCACACCACAGTCGTCGGTCATCCGGTTGTTTCTTTAAAGAATCTCCAGACTTCTGAAAATCTAGCCTTGCCACGGTAGCTTGACTACGGGAAACATTTGGTGCTGATGCACCAGCTCTGGCCCTGCCTCTCCGTCTGGCCCCACCACTGCCTCTTCAACCTGTTGTCTCAGACTCGCCTCCGTCTCAGAAACACTGTGTTCACCCGCTTCACACCCAGCTTGGGTCTGTCACCTCATCCTCCTCCGTTCCCTCAGTTGTTCCCCCCTCGGACTTCCTGCCCTGACAACAACTTCACCACTTTCTGAACCGTGTCTCCTCATCGTCCGACACCTCTTTACACACTTCTTCCACTACGTCAATATGTCATCATCACCCACAGACTGCGACCGGTGGAAACCGTGGCATCGGAAAAACTCAGCAGCACAGAACAAGGGTTGTGGACTGTGGGAAGGGTCCAGACAACAGTTCCTCAGAGTATGCCGGTTCAAATGCCAAATTTTGCTGGGAGGGGGCGACGGGGGAGGAGGCTGAGGTGGAGGAGCTGGAGGAGTGCTGATTTCGGTGACATGGGGATTGCGTGGACAAATGGCTAGAAGCATTGTCCGCAATCCACGACATCACCTCTTCGCACTGTTTGGCCTCAACAGTGCTCTACCCACGAGTCCCAGCAACTTGAACATGATGAACCAGGGAGTGTAGCTCTGCTGGCGTTCCCCTGCTCCCTCATCAGCAGGTGGTGTCTCACCCGCTTAGGACCACAGCCTCTGACCCTGCAGTAGTTGGATGCCCACGTCCACGCCCTCATCACTCTACCCCTAGCCCTCGGGTTAAACATTTCCAAATGAAAGTGGAACTTTAATTTTTTTTTTGGTTTTTTTTATTTATTATATTTTTTTAAACAAAACGATGCTATCCTATTGCTATGATCGTTTCTAACCCCTGACTGCACACAACTAGTGTGCTGTGCCTGCCTTTGAGTTAAAAGAATAAGGAAAAAAAGACTCTGCCTAATTCAAATCAAACCCCAATAAATTATCCCACTTCGGTGTTTAGGTGGATATGCTGTCACAAGAGCTAAACACAACGGTCGCAAGTCTCCCAGCAAATTCCTCCAATATATACTAGCTGCACTACTAATGCCAGCAAGCCCAGCCACAAGCAACAAAAAAAAGGAAAATAACGCTATTGTAGGCCTAAGTAAGCGTTGGGGTTCTCCTATGGCTATTTTCTAGCCTACACTGAAAGCACACTGCTTTGCAAGATGACTTTGAGCTATAAAAAGAAAAGGAAAATAAAAACAAGACTCTGCCTAATTCAAATCAAACCCCTAATAAATTGTCCCACTTCGGTTGTAAGGGTGGATAGGTGTGTCACTAAGAGCTAACAACGGTAGCAGTCTCCCTGCAAATTATCACATATGGTACTAGCTGCACTACATGCAGCAAGCCCAGCCACAGGCAAACCAAAAAGAGTAAAAAAAAACGTTATTGTACCCTAAGAGGGCTGTTGGGTTCTGTAGAATCACTCCTGCCTAACATATTCTAATAAACACCCTAACGCTTTCCCGACCACAGCAAGCTCTTCCCTAGCGGCATCAGACAGAAATGATCGAGCAGCGCGGGCGGACTGTCTATTCCAGGGCACCTGATCTGGCCAGCCAACATGCTACCGACGTGTAAGGTACCAGTATGATGGGTGAGTGCAGAGTCTCCTGGCTGTGGATTGGCTCTGTTCTGGCCGCCAAAAATCACAACGGCGGGAGATGCCATTTTCTCGGCAGGCGAAAGTATCATCCGAGCAACGAGCAGTTTCGAGTACGCTAATGCTCGACGAGCATCAAGCTCGGATGGTAGTTCTAGTTGTATTAGAAAACAAAGAAAAATCAGCATGTCTTATATCCAGCTGTAGGACACGGCTAATACTGTATGGATTGATCTGTGCATTTTCTTCATCCTGACGAGCCATTTCATTTTAATATGCAAGTAGAATTTGGATTCAGTTTGCTATTCGGCTGAATCTTTTGTAAACTTACTTGGTATTCAGCAGATCTTATAAAGTGAGTTGTGTATCCTTCCTTTAGATGATGACATCAAGTAATATGCACTATACAAGGACTATGCATTATTCAGTATGCTAAGGTGAGTGATTGCTTGTGGGTTATGCTTAATAATTATATTTCCATTTCTTGATACATTCCTTAACCAAAAATGTTCAAATGTTGTACAGAGTTTGAATATGACCTTTCATATTTTATATGGCTTAATCACTTGTTCAAGGTTTTTTCAATTCATGGAGCCATTTTTTTCAAACCTTAACTTTGTATATGGAGGAAAGTAGCAGTATAAGAAATTTTAACACTTCAGGTAATTTTGTATAAACATATAAAGACTCACCTATTTCGGCAAGATGTTGCATGTCCTTCAGCTATTATAAGAAGAAAGTTTATCATCTATGAATATACTATGAAGTAGCTTTCTTTTTTAATAAATTTACATAGTATGATGGTTACCTAAGGAAACCTACCAAGAAGAATCTAGTATCAGAAGTAGATCTGACGTAGATTCCTATGCCTGACTCTGCCCTAAACTGTAATTTAATCATCCTGGAACCACTCTTTTAGTAATTAGTAAATAACTGCAGAGGCTACTGGGGCGTGTATAGCCTGCCGAGCACTGGAAACTAAGGTTAGTACACGCCCAGTAGCCTCTGCATATTAATCAAAAAATAAGTTTTTTTAACATATTGGGTTAGGTTCTGGATTATTAATTCAGATTAGGGAGAACAGCATGAGGCATCTACCATCACTTCTACTTCTGATAGTAGATTCCTCATGGTTCGTTTCCTTTAAGACAAAAAGGAACGATTATCAGTTCAGGCTGTATCATCGCCAATGTTTTGAATTTTCATTTATTCACAAATAGCCTAAAGCCCAAATTTCATAATCTACTTGAAAATCTACTTGAATAGCATCAAAATGGCTTGAATCTAGGAACTCTTTGCTAAACCATGTGGTGCCTTCTGATCACTTTAACTTATCAATTATATAATTAGAGGGTGGCCAACTGTAAGAAGTTTAGTAGGTAAGTAAGTATAATATCTATACGCTCAGCCACATTGTAGCACCCTGTAAAGTTTCCCATTCTACTGGAATACACTTTTGAGACTCCTGTGATGTTTGTGTTCTTCACAGGGACATTTCTTCCTCTCCATGAATGCTTGTCTCATGTCATTGGTTGGAGGGGCTTGCAGATGTCATTGGCATGTGCATTCAGTAATTTTTTCAGATTTTTCTCGTTTCTAGAATTCTTTGTAGCCTGCAGTAACGTCCATGCTAAGATTTCTCTGTCTGCGGATGCATTAGTGGCGTTAATTCCTGTTTGTGTTTCGTGTGTGACCTGTGGCTTAGGTTTCGGCTAGGTTTGGGTTCATTGAGCTACACCTGCTCTCTGTGTTCAACGCTGTCCAGAAAGGGTTACTAGCCTGCTGGACAGCGATCTACTCTGCTGCTAGAGGGTGTCCAGGATCTGCTACATATTCATGTCATGTCCATCACACCCTGCGGTTATTACAATCATCTGAGATTCAATTCTCACATGTACTTTGCTAATTCTAGTGTTATTGGTGTTATTGATCTAGGCTATTGTACCTTTGACTATATCTCTCTTGGACTCTGATTTTTTACCGTACACATTATCTCTGTTGGACCGGACCTCTCACCTCACTTCTGTGTACTCGTTTTGTAAGTCTTGTTTTGTTTCTGCACTGTGGCTTGGAGGAACCGAGCCACCTCTTAGGGTGGGGACCAGTAAGTAGACAGGTGACAGCTTGGGGGTTTCAGGACTCACTATCCTGTCTGTCCTCCCTGTGCTCCAAGTCCCCCCCCCCCCCCCCCACACCCCCTGACACAATTATTTATGTCTTAACATAGAGAAAACTCTACGTGCTTGACCATTGTCCTGGTTGTAATTTTTATTGAATTGATCTTTCAATCATTTCAGACTTGTGGTTCAATCTGGAGATTTGGCAGTTATAGACAGATAGAGGGAATGGCAGATGGACAGATAATTGGGAATGCCAGCTACAGGTAAGATCACTACAGATACTCTATGTTTCAAATTGCATGTTGTGGCTTGTGGTTTCTGATTACAGTAATGGAGATCAGTGTAAAAACATGGGATATTATAAGGCTTCTCTGCCAGTTTTTCTGGTGGAAAAGGCATATGAAAATCCCCTTCTCATTCCTCTTATGAACCTGCTATACTTTGGGATTATGGGGCAGATAGCATGGTGACGAGGTGGGAAATCCCGGCAGCCGTAATAACTCTCCAACCAAAGGTGGCACTATAATTGAACATTAGACTGCTGTTTTTAATGATCTAATTAAATTCCCCGTATTGGGGCCATTTACTGACAGGGTCGTGCGCTACACTTTGGTGGATTTGCACCTTTTTCATGGTGTGCAGGCATGGACAGTATTAACACGAGTTCTGCTGGTTCAATGAACACATGGGGCTAAAGGCGTCTACGACAGCTGGCCAATTTATTCAATTGTCTGGGCAGAAGACAGCAGACATTAGATCTTTGAATGAGTGCATGTCAATGCATTTTAGTGAACAAGGAACCGGGTAAGTAAAGTGCCCCTTGTTGTGAATGAGATATCTGCAGCTCACATTCCTATCAGATTTCTGTTCCAGAAGAAAAAAAGGCTTAATTGATTTAAAACATGAGATACTTGGTTAATATGGTACTATGTTATATAATGATTTTACATAGAGCCCAAGACGTCGACAAAAGTGATGTTCCTCTTCCAGGAAAAAATCACCACTCTTGCAGGTAAAAGGTAACCTATGAGAACAGAGAAATACTGAAACTAAATTTACCAAGCCTGTGGTAAGCTTAGTTTAGTGCGTGTTAAAGCTGGTATAGAATACTTTCTATTTCCAGGTAGCACTTCAGTCACAAGCCACAATTCAGGTCCTTGTTTTTCTAATGACTTCTTATATCAAGGTCCTCAATATGACTTTATCACACTAAGCTTAAAATGTGACTTAAAAAAAAAAAATTGTAATATCCACGGTCAAAATCACCCTGGTTGAGTTACATTTAAATGTTCTGTCTGAATAAGAAATCTAGACATACAGAAGAATATATTTCTTTAATAATAGAAGACTTGACTTGTGAGAACATGTCGGGGACATATTACGGATTGGATTTTGTGCAAGTACTTTATCTTCTTGTGCTCTCGGCACAATAAAATTGGATTGGAGTTTTAGGCTTAGTCACTGTACTGATAATATTCTTGTACATCACCACATGCAATGAAGAGGATGGAGAACACACTGAGTGCTTAATGTTTTTACAAATATTAAATACTGGGATATAATAATGGTAATTAGCTTAAAATGGAGAAATTGAATTTCTCTGCATTGCTCATTTTATTTTATCACCATGAGCACACATGTGCCCTGTATGAATTTTTAAAAGGTAACCTTGGATGAAAATGCAGTTGAATAGACAGAATCAAATATTAAGAGACATTGTGTGTTGTTTCTTTCTGTATGTCTTTCGTAGTGGTTCTGTATACAGCTAAATGGAAGGTAATGGAGTGGATTGGCTTATCAGCACAAAGCACTGACAGGTGGCTCTATTTACCTGCCTATTAGGCCTTGTACATGGCGCAGTTGGGCTTCTTTTGACCTCCAGATATGGATGCATTTAGATGTGGTATATAATGGATTAAACTGCGGTGAAAAAGACTAAAAAATGAGATATTCAGATACAACAAAGTGTGTAGTCCAGTTTTGTACAATGTATAGATATTTGGTTCCAGCAGCCTTTCATTTAGGGCTCTTCTACACTGGCATTTTTCACATCCGTGATTCAGTGTTTTCTCGGTGCCTGAGACATTGTTTTCATTGGGATTTTTACATGGTTTCTGTGGAAAAATTGTGAAACCTACCGTGTTTTTCCTGATGCGGATCATGGAATCTATGGATCAACTGGGAAACCAGATGTTTTTATCCCATGTTAAAATAAACCTTTAGGTTTTTTCTGGAAATGTATCTAAAATGGAAGCAAAATGGAGACAAACTGCAAGGTTGCAATGGATATGCCACACGTGGATATACACCAAGGGGTGTATAGTATTGGTCTTTCACCAACTGGATAAACACAGATCATGCAACCTTCATTATGGAACATGGCACTCATGGCATGTTATGGCTTCTTCAGGCTCTATGATTTGGTTTTTTTTTTTATCAAACAGCTCCAAATGATCCAAAAAGGATAGCTTTCTAATGGATAAAACTTGTGCACCTCTATAGGGTAGGTCTTTAAAAGTCTCATAATACCCTTTATAAATGCCATCAAGTACCTAGTGTGATATATTCTTGTCTATATGTGGGAAATCCATTTGAAGTGTACTGATGCAAACTACCTCATACAAAAGTTGAGTTGGTGTACCCAAACCCAAACACCCACTGGCTACACCTGAAATGGTTTGGCACTGATTGCCGGTTGTTTACCATTAGCTGCCCCAGGAAAAAGCTGCCAGCATTTAAAGGTATGGTTACGCATCACATATAAAACCCACAATCGGTTGTGAACCCTTTAATGTGCTTCGGCATCTCCTAGGCGTTGTTCCTTCTGTGATGTCATAGGATGCGTTATCCAGGGTAATGATGTCAGCATTACCGGCTGGGGTGAGCCAGAGGACTGTTGAACATTGCAATTTGGGGTCCACTCATTTAACGTAGCAAGTAGCTTAAAAAATAAACAGGTATTATGCTTACAGATTGCTGAAGATATCCTCATGCAGAAGCTGATGTATTTCAATGTTTACAGATATAAGTGAGTAAGGCGTGATATACCCTGCAGTCATGTATAAGTCATCTCCATGGGCACTGCTCTTGTCCATCAAAAGTGCATATAGACTTTTAAGACAGCCCTTCACCATTTTTTGATTCTGTGTATCGCCATGGGAAGCACAAATACTTATATTTAATTAAAAGGAAGGGCTTTCTGTGTGATATCATTGAAAACACCTGTTGCGCTAAGCCTCTCTTTAGGAAGCTTTTCTTTTACCAACCAGTACAAGAGCTTCCAAGATGTCTAAGCCCTTATGACCCCATCGTTTGCCAATTTTATAAAATTTGATCTCTGTAAGCATTGTACCAACAGAAAAAATAGGTATCATATAAAAAATCTCAAAGGTTAACATATTAAGAGTTAGGGCAATTAATGTGGGAAATCAGACATACAAGTATATACGAACTGTAGAGACTGCAGAAGAACGGAAGTACAAAGGTGGTGAGCATAAGCTTCTTTTTTCTTTTCTCACCCCCGCATATAAAAAGTTTGATTGTGGACAAACCTTTAATGAAGGTTATCTTGCTAGTGGTATATTGCATTAGGAAATAAACACATTTTGGTTTATTTTTAATTAAAATAATACTTATCTAAAAATAAGCAGTCGCAAAAACACCAAAATATTGGTTTATTATGCAAGACTGAAAATAACATTGACCTAATTTGTAAAAAAAAACATATAAAATTAAAGTGGTACATTCAACAGAACATTATTGACCGGGGGTATAGAATCAGCAGAGAGGGACCACCAGAGGGAGAAGACAACACAGGAAAAACATGCCGTATGATCCCTGCAGTTCCTCCAGCCCCAAAAAACATGGGACCCTTACAGATCATCATGCAAAATTAGATGGATAGTTTGCTGCCAATTCCATATACAAAAACATGTAAACATCACAGATCTTCATTTTCAGGAAACACTCAGGTTGTGTGATGCAATTCACTATGTAGCTTGATGGTTGTCATCATGTACCCATGTATAGAACTGGTCCAGTGCGTGTTTCTACGGAGAACTTAATACAGATTCTGTAATTTTGTCTGGAAGTAAATGAGGCCTGACAGTTGGCGTGCATGATAAACAATCCCACACTGGGATCTTTAAAATTCTACATTGCCAAATTCATAGGGAAGATATGACTTCTGCAAAATGACAGTAAACATGCTTCATTTTAACGACCATTGGGTTAACAACCTGAAACAATGGGTGTTCCTGAGCTACAGCTAAACTAATTTAGGATACTAAAAGTACTGATCGGAAGCTAAACTCCCTTTACTGGGGAGTCTACAAAATAGGACTGCTTAATTTCTGTATCTGTAGCTCAATATATCACTACGAAATAAATAATATCATATGTAGATGATACTTATAGAGGTGCAAGAGAATGCTCACTACATGCTCACAAGATGTTACAATACGTTTAGCGAAGGATTTGGCTTTATATATATTGCTGTATTTAGTTCTGTCATTATAAGAAATTCTTGTCAGTCTGATGACAGATTTCACAACATTTTAGCCTTTATCGACCAGATGAGTCAGGCAGGCGTACCACAAGACATCATGAAATAATTGTAATCTGATTTGTGGAAAGGTTCTCAGAATGATATTCTTCAGCGTGAATTACCAAATGAAAAAAAAGGGACAAATTATCAGAATCAGTAGTTTCTTTGTTGGGTTGTCTCGTTTAGTGGTTAAACAAATTAGAGCATTAAAATGGTTTTTTTTCCCAGGAATCACTTAGTTGGCCAATTTCAGGAGGGCATAAATGGCTGATAATAAGAGTTGACAACTGATGACCTATACACTTCCATTGTAATTCCTGGGAAACCCCTTTAGAAGGATTTACAGGATCTGGGATTTTTTTTTAATATGGACTCAGGAGGCTATATAAAAAACAAACACACTTTATTCATTCCAGTGAAGCACTCCTGTTCCGCTAGTCTCTGTATAAGGTGACTCAGCGTGTTAGATGGACTCTTCACGCTCGTTTTATCTGCAGATGGTCAAATGGTTATACAGAAGATGGCGAGCACTAATTATAAACATACAAATATCTAGAATGGATCAGAACGGCTCTTGAAAAGATCTTTTTATTAACCATCCCAATGGTGGCCAATACAAGGGGCATCCTAAAAGCTTGTGGAGGGGGAGAGGGGGTTTCTACATAGCCATAAACAGGGATTGTTGCTGTAGAGAAGTTAGACGATTGTGAAGGATGATACATGTACCGTTCAAAAGTATCTGAGCTTTCTGAGGAAAAGAATGTTCTAGCTATGCAAAAAAAACATTTAGTTACTGTGTCAGGAGTGCTTATGATGGCCAGTTTGAGTCAAGAAGACGATCTACTACGGAACATTGAATCAGCCAGGGGGTTGTTTTACTCCCCTTGGTTAGCCCTCTAGATTATGGGAGAATGCGATGGATGGATTTTTAAACCTAAAGCTACTATGAACTCGATGAGAATCATAAAATTGGAAGCGGGGATTGGACCAAACACCAATGGACTAACTAGGTAGCGTGAGATGGTACGAAGGATATTACATACTACTTTTGAAGAACTATGTGTATTAGAAGTCATGATACAGGTGACTTCTATTGTGGTTATTATAATAAAATAGTTGAGACCGCTCTTACGGGGGACACCAAGGCATCATTTCTCGTTTGGTTATCGAATGGTTAATGGTACATCATGGTGCTGGGTCCACCCTGAATCCAGTGAACAATCGGGGATATAGAAATGAGAAAATTTGAGAACAATAGCCGGGCTTTGGGATGTATACAAGGAGCAGCTATAATATGAATTTCAGGCATAGGTGTTTTGGGTTATAATACTCGGACTGGGGAAGAGAAAAGTACGCTCTTGAACCGCGGTTCAGTTGAAAAAAAGATCATTATTTGTAAACTACCAGTCTGCCCTTGGTTGCGCGTCCTATCAACCTACCTTTTGTTCACCCACTTACTTCGCTATTATCATTCGAAGAGACAGCAAAGTTTAAGTTGTAATGACGGTTGAGGGACAATAAGCAAGGATGGCTATCTACCTTATGCATCCGCTAGCGGTATAGGCTAGGTAATTGGCACCACTATGTGTTCACCATGTGGGCTCGACATTGACGCCACACAATCCTGTTGTTGTTGAAAGATGACAGTAAGTAGGACCACAGTGTATATTAGTTTTGGGGTGTGTATCATCATTCATCACCAGTGTGAGGAGAACTTTGGCTCATAGGACGGTGCTAGTTCGCTCATGCATAACATAGCATAGCGTTTAAACAGAGTGCGCAGGGAGAGAGAGGTATGGAGGATGCAATAACCAGAATCTTTGGATGAGGAGATCAGTTTAAATTGTATATGCAATAGGGATAAAATATCGCAGTCTAGATGGCAGCCCCTGAATAAACCTTTTCTTTAAGGGGTCATGGCCACCCATACATCCGCAATTTTTATCAGAAGAGCTGCCAGGAAATCCTCATACATTGCTCTTACTTCGATGCACATGCTCTAAAAACATGATGGGTATCAAAAACTAATAGACAGGGCAGGGAGTCTAAATCGCCCTGTGTATAGGAATGTGGATGGGACGACCATTGCAGGCTGATCAGTGAATCGGGCACACATATATAAAATAATATTTGCACAGCATAAGCAGTGACCCATAGATATGTAAAACAAATCAGAAGTAGAAGGGGTTGGTGGCTTAGGCAGGAATGCCGAAAACTGATCTTGAGAAAAGAGCTGACTACATTGGGAACTGCATCTTGGTGTGTGGCTACACAGTGAAGTGACGTGGTTAAATTTTGGTCATATTATTGACCATTGCTCAACTTACCTTCGAGCGCCCCTGAAAGCGATATGATCCAGAGCTGAAAACAGAAAGCTTCTGTGGCTGGTCATTCTTGCCAGCTAGCTCAGTAATCTACTGCAAGCGGATACAACACACTTCAGTTCTGACCAGCAAATAATTCTCCTGTATTCAAGGTGAAATACATTAAAACGAACTTCGATTAAAAAAAAGTATTGATGAATGGGTGAGGCTAGAAGAAGAAACTGGGCAATAAAAAATACATGTGATGGGCCACATAAATCCAGCATTGTACACACGAAGGAAAATGAAATTACACAAGTCTTTGTTTGGCGCTGTTGCTGTAGGCGATTCTCATGTGTCAAAAAAGGAGTGTGATGTGCACTTAATAATGACACAACTCCCGGCTTACCTGGTGGTGTGCTTCACCATAATGATGGAGGAAAAACATGATACAGAGCCGATGGTGGTATGAAAAAAGATGTCTTACTTTCAATGTCCAAATTGGCCAACAAAATAAAAATAAGTCAATATCATTTAGAGATATGTATTCGTATGATCCCATGCAGGCAGGAAGACGATGGGCGCTTTATACAGGACCTTTTTTATGGTTCTCCAGCCAAGATGTGTCATTGTTATAGCAGCATTTTTTTACAGTTCTGTGCTAATGGTGCGTGGGACAATGACACACTATCAACATGATATCATGGCCCACAAAGTTTTCTGTTTTAAACCTCTCGACACAGGAAGGTAAATCAGGACATCGACCGCGGAATTTAAAAAAAGGGAAAGTGCTGAAGATCAAGAGTGAGATCTGGCGACTTCGGCGCAGCAGCGACACATGCAGTACTTGGAGCACGATCTTAGGAACGCGACGACCCGAATTCCTCGTTCAGACAATACACCACAGCATTGCGACAGGACCGGGTAAGTAATCGCCCTTTATCGTTACAGTAGTATGGGCCACCCCAACAATAACAAAAGGGACAGTGAAATTTTCTTTCATCAACACATTTAAGAGTTAATAAAAATTATTTTAAAAAATCACTCGTCCCTGCACTCTACACTGCTGTTTGTCTTTGGGAAAAGGACTGCGATGGCAGCGAAATGTACAATATGCATGAAGCCAATTAAAGAAATTACTTCATTTTGCATTCAAAAGCGAGAGTACCTGAAATTTCTTTGACGTTGAGATGTGGTCAGATCCACTTTAAAGGACACCCAACTACTTGAGCAGGGTGCGTACTAAGAGACTTCCAGTGCACTAGGAAGTGACGAGTGCAGGTATGGAGCCGCAGGCAGTAGAACAGTAGGTGTGAACATGGACTTATTTTGGTTACCATACAAGTCGATGAGAACTTAAATATAACATATTTTTTAGAGAAAAACCCGGTCTGTAATTCCAGTTTGGCAAAGGGTCCTCTCGTTCTAAGTTGATATTACAGCATATCTTATATTAAAGCAGTTGTTAATATTAGTACTCCAATATTGTACTACGTGGAATAATAGCAACATCAGCTTGTATGTATATAGTTTTAGGGATATACCTTTATCGCAGTCTTTTGTCTCTCTACCTAGACATAAAGTCATATGTGTGAAAGGCAGAGTCGCTGGCTAGTAACATGACAGAACGCTCTTTATAGGGATTAGCCAGTTCGTTGATGTTCATGGGTGGTGGGCCCGCTTCTTGTGGAAAGTAGGGGATCAACATAGAAATGAGTCTTCCGTATTATCCTTCTAGCCTTGCAATTTCGCGTTCTATAAAAGTTTTTTTTGGTTTAAGAAACTGAAAGGAAGAGTGTTTTATGATGGGGTGTTGGGCAGGAAAAGCTGAAAACGTGAATATATTTAATCCCCTTTTGACATGTGACAGAAAGTCTCCATTGGTAAAGACATTTTGGCATGGCTGAAAATAATGCACACTGCAGAAAACGCATTAACTGGAAAAAATGTGCGGCATCTATATTTGGATAACTGCATCAAAATGTGTCCAGGTCCAAATTGAAGCGGTGAAATATGAGTCAGTGCACCAATAAAAACGGCATATGAAGCGGATTTTGAACATCATGGAGAATTAAGAAATTCGTTTTGGTTGACCCCCTTTATTTATCATCAGGATCTTTTTCATATATACAATGTGTTGATGAATTAGCTTATTTTCACGGATTTATAGGATTACATTAAATAATACTTTTAGGATTTGGTACAGGGGCATAACTCGGAGAGTTCGGCCCATAGCAGATTCTGCAGGGGCCACCTCCCCTTAAAAACAATATCTACATTTTACGCAGCATTCACAAAATGTGTGCTCACCCGGCATAGTTGGCAGGCACATGTCTGGCATGCTGGAGAGGAGGCGAGGTGATAGAGTCTCTATCTCTTTGTGGCCTGGTTGAAAACCGTGAGAGCCTGGCGAAAGGTGGAAGGCCCAGGTAGAGTGTGCGGGGTAGCCAGGAACAGAGGGAGGGCTGGGGGCACAATCTGGCGGCACCCAGCAGTGCCCCAGACATACCACGGGTAGGGTAAAGCACATTCAGGTAAACAGGGACGTGATCCCGTGTCCCTTAACCTCAAGGGCCCTGTAGCAGCCGTAGTAGGAACTAGACATAAAGCCTAGTTGAAAACAATCGCAAGAACCAAGGCCCAACGATTGTCAAAACATTCTTTACATGTAATTCATATTATGGATCGTAGATTTGCAATAACACTGAAAGAACAATTAATGGCGTGAGACAGAAACAGCTAATAGAAGCTTTTGGTACAGGTAAAGTTCTGTGCTGGTAATTATCGTAGAAAAGAAAGGAGAGTGTAAATCTCCTGGACTTGTTGCTACAGTGAGCGAGACCAGGAGGAAGCCTACAACCTCACTCACCCGAGCATGACAAAGTGACTGTATTTAACCTTCCTCTCCCAGGTCCTGGGTGCCCGTACTATAACCGAAACATTTAGTATAATTATAAAGATAAGTAACTTTCTTGCCTTGTGATGCCATCTGCTCAAGGCACTTCATGCAATGACACAGTTTAATGGGCCATGAGTGTAGAATTATAATTTGTGGCCCTAACAGCCGGATCTGGCTAAAATACATCTACTTTAGGCTGTCGTGAGCACGCCGCTTGGGATCAGCTGGGCAATCCCTTTAAGCAACAAATATCTATTAAAGATTTATGGATCTATGCATGTATGATGCGAAAAAAATGATATGAACCCATCCAGGCGTGTGCTGCATATAAGTGGCTAAAGGGAAACCTGTCACAGGAGACCCATTTAGCCCCAACATTCCCCCGTCCACAGAGCTAGTCCATACGCTGCCAAAGGTTATTTTGTATAAAAAATAGGTTTACAGAAAAAAAGAATTGTATATTGTACCTTCATTAGCATGTGCTTTGGACTAGGCGGCCTAATGGGAGGGGCGGAAAGGAGAGCAAGTTCCCCCCCACCCTTGAGAAAACATGTGACCTTTTCAATATATTAGGAATAACTTCTCACTCGGATTGGCTGTAGAGGAGCAGAGGGGCGTGCCTAAGCCAAGTAAGGGGGGTTTCATATTTGAAAAGGTCACATGAAGTAGCTGTTCCCCCAAGGGTGAGGGGACCTGCTCCTTTCCAGGCCCTCCCGGCAACGCCCTAGTCACACATAAGAGCTATGACCGGTACACTTATAAACATATCGTTGTCTGTAAAACCAATTTTTAATGCAAAAACACTTGGCGTGTCTGTATATGATCTGTGGGGAGGGGGGAGTGCTAAAAATGGGTTCCTGGTGGAAGGTTCCCTTTAAGTCTGGCCACCGGACCTTCACAAGGTAGTGAGTTACACTCCAGGGAGATGACAATAGGCTTGCAGTACAATTTGGTCGTGTTTGTGCTGAGGTTTTAAGAGCTTCCGAAATGCATGCTGTTTTAACATACCATGCATTGGTGGCTTGAACGTGTTTTCTCATTGTTGGAAGTGTAGCCGCTGTGTAACATTTCCAGATTACATGTCCGCAAGCAATTAGGGAAAAATGCTTTCTAAACCAGCCAAACACGCGTTAAAATGTAAAACAATGCGTTTGCACTGCCTTAAAAACCAATCTCCAACGTGAGGTAAAAACCAATACCATTCACTAAAATGTGAATGCAAAAAAACGTATAAAAATGTATAAATTACATGAAACAGGCCAAACTTTCATGCCCAGCGGTTTAGGCCACATTAAAACTCATGAAAATTTAAATACCGTATATAAGACGACCCCCCGACTTTCCTGTTAAAAGATAGAGTTTAAGACATATCGCGATGACTACCTTTCCACGCATACAAGCATGAAAAAAAAAAAGATTTGAAATTAACCATGGCCTTTTTAAATTTAAATTCTGACATGCAGGTATATAGCAGGAAAAACGTCGCCATAAAATTAAGGCAAACAAAACATTTACCAACGTCATTTTTACTGTTAGATGTACCATACTTGTACTTAAATTTTTATTATTAAATTCCATGCTATGTAATCAGAAGTGGGCTGGATTACGTCTTCAATGAGGCCCAAATTCCAGTACCTTTATTCTTTGGGCGGTGACGATCCGTGAGATACCAAAATTCTAAGTTTATAAGTTTTCAACATTTACAAAATGAAAAACTCCTGTACACACAATAGTTTTTTTTTTGATTTTGCCAACTCTGGCGTAAAACTTTATACTTGGTTGTACGGGTGTGGTGGTGTATTTTGCAAATGTGATACTATTTTCAAGGATACCATTTAGGACTTCGTACGACTTGTGATCATTTTTCTTATAGATTTTTTCATATTTTCAAAATGGCAAAACAGTGCCATTTTTCGACGGGTGCTATTTTCCGACGGGTGTTAAAAAAACTTTTATATATTTCGAAGATAGGGCCCTTCGGACGCGTCGATACTGATTGTGTTTATGATGTTTATGTTATAATTATGCCGTTCTAGGAAAGGGGGGTGATTTGAAAATTTTATTTTTTATATAATTTTTTTTTTTTTTTTACTTTTTTTTATTGTCTTTATACTATTTTCAGACTCCTAGGTTACTTTAACCTAGGTTGCTGAGATCCTATCTATTAATGCAACTACAGCATGGCGAGTCATGGGCCTATTTCCTCCTCCTTCATTAATGTGCTATCAGCACATGTATGTAATGCAGGGGTTAAAACAAACGCCTCAGGTCTTCGGAAGACCGAGGCTACCATGGAGGATGGATCACGAGGAGCGGCGCTTCCAGGTTAAGATGGCGGAGCCCATGCACGCATCTTTTTGAGTGGCGGCAGCCCCATCGCTGTTGAAAACACCCGCGCTTCGGTGCAGCACCAATCGCGTGTGTACGGTAAGCCCTTTGCTGCAATATGCAGCAAGACTGATCAGGCTATGGGACACGGGCTCAGCCCGGAGCATCTCCATGCAGCGGACCGATGAAAACACGGCGGTGG
This sequence comes from Engystomops pustulosus, assembly GCA_019512145.1. Classification (NCBI taxonomy): domain Eukaryota; kingdom Metazoa; phylum Chordata; class Amphibia; order Anura; family Leptodactylidae; genus Engystomops; species Engystomops pustulosus. The sequence goes on from CM033643.1 coordinate 54,079,371, forward strand.
GGGCGGTCAATACCGGCATATAGACGACCCCAGACCCGACTGAAGATTTCAGTTTCAAATCGTCTTTTATACGCGGAATCTACGGTGGTAAATTCACTTTACAGTAACGGCACGTGAAAATACATCCACAAAGATAGCACAGGGTTCCCATGAACCTAATCTTTCTCTGCCCCTACCCTCTCCCTAAACACTTCTCAACAGAAGGAACACCGTGGAACTAAGTGGCAAAGTCACCAGAAAACTGAAACAGAAGGACAGAACATAAGGTACATGCACCAAAGCACACAGACATAGAGTCCTTGGGTGGCACGGTGGTCTGAGTGGAAGCACGGAGTCCTGGGTTCGAATCCCACCCAATCAAACATGCAAAGAGTTTTGTGATGGGTCTCTCCGGTTTGGTTCCTCCCACACTCCAAAACATATGGTTAGTGTGTTAGGATGTGAGGACCCCTGGGGACGGGATCGGTTGACATGCTTGTGCAGCGCTTGGTAAGTCTGTGGCGCTATAAATAAAGGAAATTATGATTATTATTTGAAAAATACAGAAAGTCACAAAAATAGAAATTCACTTGAAATGAAAGAAAAAAACAAGCAGAAACAAAGATACATGCCCTGTTGTGTCAAGGTAAAAAATAAAGTGCCGTAATCATGTGTAGCGCTCGGGAGTGTTCAGTTAATGTATATGTGCCATAGATCCATTTCACTCTGGATGGACTCATCTCAGGGGATGATTTCTTTCAACTAGGACAAATGAGGCTTGCAGCTTTTGCTCCTGTTATGACATGTTTTCTTCAATATATCACAAGTGAGAGGCAATCTCATATCCTCTGAACACTGATGTATATCAAACACTACCCTAAATCAAATCCTTTGCCATATCTTAACCGCTTCATTCAACGAGTTATTTCTTCTTAATTTCTAGTTACCGACACTTTCTAGGAGAATTCATGTTACAAGTAACAAGAACGTAAATGTAGCACTAAATACTTAAAATGTGAGTAGAAAAATTATGGACTAAAAAACAACATTATGCATAAAGTGATGACATCCATCAAAAAATAATCCTTGGTGCGACATTTTACAGTGTCAGTGGACCTTGTATTTTTGATAGACTTCTGCGAAAATAATGTTTAGCTATAGTTTATGTCTTGTTACAGAATGTCTCCAGTAAATATATAGAAATCAATGAGGGATTTCCTAGCAGGCTTTGATGTAGGTAGAGGACTCCAGATTTAGCCCATTAAATAGCAAGCGCTTGTAGTTGTGTATTCCGTGCAGAAGCGTATCCTGTTATTTTGTGAAAAATGAAACTTATAGCGTACGCTACGTGCTAGAGAAAACAGACCACCTTCGTTGTGACGTGAGTTGTACATTTGTATTTGGATATGGCTTCAACTCCTCATTATCGAGCACAGTGGTGAGATCATTAAAAAAAAAACCGACATGTAACGCGTGACTTGTGGGTCTATTCTTGCCAAAGCCAAAAGGAAGCATACTACGTATAATGCACCCACAGTATCACACTGGGTTTATTTAATGAAAATAAGGTTTTGCAAATTCTGGGAAAAAAAATCCATCAACGCATGGGCTTACAGTTCTGTGCTACTCATAACAACTTATACATGGTGGTAAAGATCAGTGTTATTGCAAGTTTGGGTGGCAAAAAAGGCATTTATCTTTTAGACTGTGTGGTATTTAAAACCACGTTTCAACATTTTTATGTAAGGTTATTTAATATTATTTTTTGCTGTTTAAAGTTATTTATGTGTATTTGCAGGTCTTAGAATTTACGTATGAGTCTGAGTAATTGGCTGAGGACCTTTATTTGCCACGGGCATTCCAGGAGTTAAGACAAAACAGCCTAATTGTGTTGAGTGGGGGAAGGAGAGAAGTTAAAGGAAAATCTGCCACCACATTTTCAACAAATGAGATGTGACAGGCGTCATAACTAGCCCCTCATTTAGCTAAAAAATGTTTTCCTCACATCCAAAAAATACCTTATTCTCTTACTGGCATACAGCTGCTACTATTATGGGAATTCTCGCCGTGTCAAGAGCTCCTCCAGCCCCTGCCCTTTCGAACTTTCACTTTACCTAGGACGAATACATACATGTTGCCTCAATATGAAACTGTTATCGTTGGAATCGATCCACACTCTTTGGCAGAGAAATTGCATTGAAATGTATCTATTATAACGATTGTGTATTGGGTAAAATCACAATGGTTATCTAATAACTAACCAGAAACCCTAATTCTTTGTCCTCATACAGGGGGATTTTAACAAAAGCGGGACCCAGCACTCTTGCCTGACTGTTCTATCAATATGTCACAAAGCAAATAGGAATGAGAATTTTAAAAAGGAGAATTTGCTAACATGAGATGCATACGCTAAATAGCCTGATAGGCACGTTTGACGAGAACAGGGTTGAGGAAAACCCATCTAAAACAATTAGTTAAGGGACTCCCATGACAACTAATATCATCGCAGATGGTCGAGAAAAAATAGAAGAACTCAGGGAGCAAACCCCAGCTCCAAGAAGGAGTATTTGACAGCGGTATAAAAGAATGGGCAGCTGCCTCGTGACTTCTGAAGGTCCGCTGTTCTCTGGCTAACAAAAAACCTGGGGTAACAAGATCTAAGTTACAGCTGAATACGGAAAAGGTGCCTCAGACACAAGTATTAAAGCAGCACTTTAGGAAACACACTAACTAATCTGAGAAGCAAAAATACGGAAAAGAGCAAAGGCAAGGATGTAAACTAACTAGAGGCAAAACTTGCAAATAATAACAGTGAAGGCGGGTACAGCAGGGATAAAAAAATGCACCGGCTAGGGCGGGAGGGGAACGCAATCTGAATGCGGAATGGGTCCATAGGTCGATGGTAATGAGTCAATTCTGGGATGGCTTACCATTAAACCTTAATAGTGGTGTTGCCAAACATCCTGCACACTACCCACTACACTCCTACCATACAACCGATGTGCCTAACAGCTTACGGAAATAAGGGGCCGAGGGTAAATGGGAGGCGAACTTAGGTTAGGGCATATCCGGGCCAAACCCAACAAGGCCGTGAGGCCTATGTAAATCTGTCCACAGCTACTTAAAACATGATCAAAGAGTATCAGGCACTGACCCAATATATTCGACTATAGCTACACAGGGAAATTTCTAAAAAGCTGGGGAAACTGTCCTGTGGTAAACCACTTGCGAAACACAAAAAACCCCAACAAACAGGACTCAAGGACTCTTCTGCCTGATTGCACTACAAATCCACATAATTGAAATTTTGAGAGAATTCTCCTTGTCTCACAGCGGGAGGCTGGGAGAGCCTGATCACCCATCAATCGTATTACAACAGAACAAACATGGGTGGGCCGACGCAGTGCTGTACTACTAAATAGGACCTACTCACATTTTGACAAATAACGACAATTTTGCAAGAATAACCTTTCTTTTCCCTCACCGTGCTTTTAAACCATAGACCCAGCATTGATGAGGGGGCACCATGACACAACATCAAAACTACAGCACTTTTGGCAATAGATAAATGACTATTTCTAGGTCATCAAAGTCCCACTGTGCAGTAGTTTGTGCAAAAACTGGGGGTAGGTTTGAGCAAAACCCACCGTGCCACCACTCCCTTGCTGGCCAGGTCTCTTCACTCCCATCCATGCTCACATGGCGGGGCGTACGATATAATAACCAGAATACGGCATAGGAAGCACTTCTCCCACTGTGTGGGCTTGTCTGTCGTTAGTGGACAACATTTTAAACGTGCAAGACAAAGCTTAATGTTTCAATGAATAGTTATGTTCTGCTTGCAAAATATCTTTTGGTAAAAGATTGTATTTAACTACACTGTGATAGGTCTGTCAGTGATGCTTGTATACTTTCCACCTCCTACTAACGAAACACCCCGACTTCTCTTTTCCATCTGTGGTTCTACACAGAGGGGGGGGGGGGGGGCCTGCTGACCCACAAAAACTTTTTACAACCGTTTTTAGTTGGTCTTACAGTAATTGATAGAGAAAACTGTTTTTCTAACTCAGCAACTAGACTCTTTAGATGCAATCATTATTTTCCTTGGAAGCAGTTGATTGGCACTAGTTGCTAGATCCAAGCCTGACAATATCTATTGTATACGAAATAAAAATGATAAACTTTGTTCTCTACCTGTATTATACCTTCAAATATTTTCACACAAACCTTATTTTACATTTTTTACACTCTTTTATTATTAACATTAGAAATATCTGCAAAATATTGAATTCTACTTTACCAACACTCGGTTAATGACACACTGGTTAGTGCAAATGTCTCCTCTGTAGTCAAAATATGGGATGAATCACATTGTAACCATTGGAAACTCTTGATGTCAATGTTCTAAGGCATCCTGAGATCTTGTTTTGAGTTATTGAGCACATTATTAATGCCAGGTTTGTGAACCTTGTACAACAAACAGCGTTTTATGGTGCACCGTTTGCCCTTTTGTGGAGTACTCACGGTTTAAAATGATCCACCACAGTTCAATTAAAAGTCCAGAACAAATAGAGAAAAAATTTTTTCCACTATGACCGGAAGCTCCAGTGATTTTTTTCTTCCCCAGTAAACAGTATTTTTTACCAATGCACGCACCAGTCTCAGAATTTCAGCTGAAAGGTTGGTCACCATTCAGATCGCCCCCACGATATCGCTAGAACAGATCTACACGCAGATGGTGGGCAGTCCCAACACATTAAACATTATTTCAAATCATCATACTTACAACGGTACATAAAAGCTATATCGAAATATCAACACGGGAGCAGCTTTCGTAACCGCCCGACCCAGGGTCTCGCCAACGGGCTTCGTCCGGGGTTGTCGGATGACCCGGCGCCCGGAAGAAGCCTGAAGATTTAGGTGGTGAATAATGGGGTTCATGTACTAAGTGTCCGACTGCCGCACTTTTGTCAGGTTTCCCTAAAGACTTACCATTTTGCGCGAACTTTGCCCTGGGTTTTGGGCAATCAGGACCAGATTTACACGTGAAGAAACGGGGCGTGGCGTCGGACAACTGACAGATTCAGAAAAAACCGTAAAAATTTATATTTATGGTGTCGGGATGGGGTATTAAAAATACTCATCTAATGGGCTTGATAAAACTCACTTTCGTGGTTGCTACGTAAGGTAGAGGGAGTTTATGCCGCTTCCCCTTAATTGACCCAAGGGTATATATCCAACTCTTTTCCAGGCCAGCAAGTGCTTTCAGTTATCTTTGTTACTATTGGAATAGAAGAAGAGGTTCCGTTGAGTGGTCCCGTTCTGCATGAAATGTAGTAGAACATGTTGTTTGTTGTTGGTCGTGTAGTCTTGTGTGTGGAAATGTAGGGATGTTAAGTGTTATTATTCGGGAAGTAATATCCCTAGTTTTAAGGCAGGTTGAAGGGGATGTCAGTGTGGAGTCTTTCGAAACCATCACACTCGCAGCAAAGTACACCACGGTCACCAAACTACTGTTGGTTTGAGCATTGCATGGGGCCTTCTAAAAGTTGCACAGTCCATTCACTAGGATTTTTTCACAATATTTTGCAGGTGTTGGACCCTTGAAAAGCTTTGTAGCAATCCACAGATCGGATGGAGCCGGGAAAGAAGATGACTGTGTTCTAAGTAACCAAAGTAATAAAGGATTATTTCAAGATAAGATTTTCACGAGTTATTAACATACATCCCAAAGAGAAAAGGCAAAAATCAAAACTCGCTTACTTACTCAATAATGAAAAGTAGAGACGCAGCAATAGGTTAGGAAAGCAATTACAAGATATTGAAGAGACATTCCTAGGTGACGTCTGTTTGACGTATTATTTCCTGATTTCATTTCATAGCGACTCCATTAATGAAAGTTTTGATACCTCTAACAGCCGCTCACTATTCAGCTAAAAGCACGCTATGTACGTCGGACGTGTCGGCAGCCTTGGTTAGGAACACATGGACGGAATAAAATGGAATGCGCGGGAGGAGTGATGGACGAGCAGTAAAACCTTTTCTCCTTTAGGATCGCAGTAAGTTAAGCTTCTACTTAAAATAAGAAATATTGAATCGAATTATTGAAGAGTAGTAACATTGCAATTGAAACTAATAAACCCAACATTATAAATCAACTAGATATGTATAAATGCACATGTCTTTAATTGTTTTGTTAAAATTCTTTTAGAGCATAACCCTGTCAAACGACTACATGACAGCTCTTTAATTCGATGTGAAACAAAAGTCGCAATTTGAGGTTAAACAGGCACTTACACCACATCCGGACCGACATAGGAAAAACTTTAAAAGTGAAGAGAGTTTGAGACTTGGGGGGACTTTTTTCAAACCGCCCAGATAAACTCCAATAATGCAAAGTTGGAAAAAACTTGCCACAGAAGTCCACCAAGATCATGACCCCCATAGTCAGACAGTGTATTAAGCAAAAGATCATTGTGCTGGGATATGGCGATAGTCTCTCTTTTTTCCTGGGCAGGAAGGCCCCTGTTTTTGGACTTGTCGGATTTGGTTTTTTTTGAAATGGGGATATATTAGGCACAATGCGGTCTGTGGGTGGGTTTTGAACTTAGTTGTAAACTGCCTCGTATAATCAGTCAGGAGATTGTTGCAACTGACCACTTACTAGGAAACTTAGGGCAGTCTTAGATTTTGGCAACTTACATGTACTTCCTAACACGCCTGCCTTCCGCATATCTCCTAACATCAAGCTGAAATGATACTAAAGCCGAACCCTGGGTTCTGACAAGCTGAACCCGTGATCTCAGCTAGTGGCTAGCCTGAACGGGATCTTGCTGGCGATCTCCTGCTGCCCTCCGTAACCTATGGCCCGTATTTCCTCAGACACAGTGTAGTCATCCACACTCTTTCTGCAAGCTTCCACACATCTTTTCTATTGTCTGAAGCTGCTTCGCAGATTCTTTGTAACTAGACGCTCCGGCCTCCCCCAGCGGCTTGCATTGTAGTGTAACCTCTGCGTGGAACCTCGGCTGCTTCTATACGGAGATACATGTCTGCATCAGCGCTCCCTGCCTGCCTCAGTTTACACGCCTTCCGGCGGAGTGCTTTGCCCCTTCCTTCTCTCATGCAACCGTCTCTACTCTGCCCTCGCTGCAAAGCCAACCCATCTGCCTTCTGCGCCAGAAGTTGCTTGTTTAGCTGCCTCCCCTGGGCGCACCCCCCTGCCCCCTATGCCCCTGCGCCCCCCAGACCATCAAAAAATTGTCACTTATCCAATCCATGTCCTTTGCAGCTGTCGGACCAGTGCTGACATAGGTACTAACTCGATGTGGGTAGGGCCCACGCCCCCCCAACTAGCCCCCATTATGTCCAATAATAAGCATTGCTACACCACGTAACCCGCTTAATATGGCTGATAGGCTAACAAATGCACACTACCTACACAATTACTGTAATGATTGCCACCCAGGACACCAGACCAAGCCAGAGGGGTCTAGTGGGCACCAGGCCCCACGCTATCGCCATCAAGAGACGCTTTCTCAGGGGTATCCCGCTGTTACACGAGCTCTTCCTCTATCATGATCTGGCTACCGTTGGTAGCCGATGCACAAATCGGCATCTAACTGTACAATGTGCCAAAAAAGTCCAAATTTAAAGCGACAACACATATAGGGAAGAAAAAATGCAGAAAATAACCCCATGGTGTGCTATCGTACTACTTGTATTCATATGTTTAAGCCCTGTGCAGCTTCTGTCTCTCCTTCTTAGACCTTGTGGGGAATTTAGTGTTATGTCCTCTGTGTAAGACCACAGAACCAGAGGAGGACCTGGCTATCTAAATCGATGATACTGCACAGAGGCCCCGATTTATCAAAAGTCGTGCACACAGCACTTGGGCAGTTTGCCTTATCCTAATTGAAGAGTGCGCAGATATGAACGCACGGACTCATAATCTGTTTGCACCTGCACACTGTAGGGAGTTTTTTGGTATACATTTAGCATAGAGCGTGCAACACAATTCGGTCGCTCACAGGAATAACTGTGGTGTGAATTCGAAATCAGCACCGGGATGCCCCTTAGGCAAAGAATTTGGTGGTGCGGGGGGCCTTAGTAACAACACACAACTGCCTCGCGTCCATAAATACACAAAAGCAGTTGGAACATTTTTTTGGGAATAGTCAGACAGAAAACTGGTGCAAAAATTCTTAATAAATGGGAGCCATTGGGCAGATTACTTACCGGTCATTCGCGATAGCGGCGCGTTTATTGTGCTGGATCGGGTCGGCGGGGAGTTAATAAGGTAGTTCACCGCGTCTCCAGGTGGGGCTGGCTGCGCTGAAAAGCATCGGAAAGCGCTGGAGTTTCAACGGAGGGCTGGTGAAGGTATAAGTGCAAGCTCCAGACAGCACCATCTTTCTGTAAAGATCAGCCCTACTCTGCCGAGACTGGGGATGGGTGACAGTGTCTTGCTGGGGTGACATAAAACTGGCAAAGGCCTTGTAAAGCATACCCCTGCCAGTGCTGGACAAGCTGCCTGCTCGCCTACTCTCCCTCGCTACTTGCCCCGCAGAAGTACGCCCTCTGCCGCTAGCGCTGTCAGAATGGAAATACTGTTTCAGCTTGTGCACCAGGGCCTGCTAGTATTCATGCATTCTCACACTCCTTTCCTCTCCAGGGATGAGAGTGGAAAGATTTTGCTTGTACCGTGGGTCCAGGAGAGACAGCACTGCTGCTGTGCCTAGAGCTACCGACTGATGGCGCCATGCCCACGAATGGTAATTCGGAGGAGGAGGAGGTGGAGGAGGGGTGGGAGGAGGAGGAGGCATAGTAGGCTTTTGAGACCTGGACCGAGGTAGGCCCCGCAATCCTCGGCGTCGGCAGAGTATGACCAGCCCCAGGGTCAGACTCGGTCCCAGCCTCCACCAAGTTAACCCAATGTGCTGTCAGCAATATATAGTGGCCCTGCCCGGCAGCACTCGTCCACGTGTCCGTGTTCAGGTGGACCTTGTCAGAAACGGCGTTGGTCAGGGCACGGATGATGTTCTCTGACACGTGCTTGTGCAGGGCTGGGACGGCACATCGGGAAAAGTAGTGGCGGCTGAGGACCTAATACCAAGGGGCGGCCGTCCCCATGAGGTTTCGAAAGGCCTCGGTCTCTACCAGCCTATAGGGCAGCATCTCCAGGCTAAGCAACTTGGAGATGTGGACGTTGAGGGCTTGGGCGTGTGGGTGGGTTGCGCTATACTTCCTTTTGCGCTCCAGCGTCTGGGGTATGGAGAGCTGAACGCTGGTGGATGCTGTGGAGGATCGTGGAGGCGAAGATGGGGTTTTCGCACGGGAGGTGTTTGGGCCGGGGTCCTGGGCAGGGGGCTGACTAGCAGATGACACAGGGGAAGGAGCAGTGGTGTGCCCAGCCAGAGGTGAACGGGCTTGGTGCCATTGAGTGGGGTGTTTAGCATTCATATGCCTGCGCATACTGGTGGTAGTTAAGCTAGTAGTGGTGGAACCCCTGCTGATCCTGGTTTGGCACAGGTTGCACACCACAGTCCGTCGGTCATCCGGTGTTTCTTTAAAGAATCTCCAGACTTCTGAAAATCTAGCCCTTGCCACGGTAGCTTGACTACGGGAAACATTTGGTGCTGATGCACCAGCTCTGGCCCTGCCTCTCCGTCTGGCCCCACCACTGCCTCTTCCAACCTGTTCTGCTATAGGACTCGCCTCCGTCTCAGAAACACTGTGTTCACCCGGCCTATCAACCCAGCTTGGGTCTGTCACCTCATCATCCTCCGTTCCCTCAGTCTGTTCCCCCCTCGGACTTCCTGCCCTGACAACAACTTCACCACTTTCTGACAACCGTGTCTCCTCATCGTCCGACACCTCTTTACACACTTCTTCCACTACGTCAATAATGTCATCATCACCCACAGACTGCGACCGGTGGAAAACCTGGGCATCGGAAAATAGCTCAGCAGCAACCGAACAAGTGGTTTGTGACTGTGGGAAGGGTCCAGAAAACAGTTCCTCAGAGTATGCCGGTTCAAATGCCAAATTTTGCTGGGAGGGGGCAGACTGGGGGGAAGGAGGCTGAGGTGGAGGAGCTGGAGGAGTGCTGATTTCGGTGACATGGGTGGATTGCGTGGACAAATGGCTAGAAGCATTGTCCGCAATCCACGACATCACCTCTTCGCACTGTTCTGGCCTCAACAGTGCTCTACCACGAGTCCCAGCAACTTGAGACATGATGAACCTAGGGAGTGTAGCTCTGCGGCGTTCCCCTGCTCCCTCATCAGCAGGTGGTGTCTCACCCCGCTTAGGACCACAGCCTCTGACCCCTGCAGTAGTTGGATGCCCACGTCCACGCCCTCATACTCTACCCCTAGCCCTCGGGTTAAACATTTTCCAAATGAAAGTGTAAACTTTTAATTTTTTTTTGTGTTTTTTTTATTTATTTATTTATTTTTTTAAACAAAACGATGCTATCCTATTGCTATGGCTAGTTTCTAACCTACACTGACAGCACACAACTGGATTGTGTGCTGTGCCTGCCTTTGAGTTTTAAAAAGAAATAAAGGTAAAAAAAGACTCTGCCTAATTCAAATCAAACCCCAAATAAATTATCCCACTTCGGTGTTTAAGGTGGATATGCGTGTCACTAAGAGCTAAACACAACGGTCGCAAGTCTCCCAGCAAATTCCTCTCAATATATTACTAGCTGCACTACTAATGCCAGCAAGCCCAGCCACAAGCAAACAAAAAAAAGGAAAATATAACGCTATTGTAGGCCTAAGTAAGCCGTTGGGGTTCTCCTATGGCTATTTTCTAGCCTACACTGAAAGCACACTGCTTTGCAAGATGACTTTGAGCTATAAAAAGAAATAAAGGTAAAAAAAGACTCTGCCTAATTCAAATCAAACCCCTAATAAATTGTCCCACTTCGGTGTTTAAGGTGGATAGGTGTGTCACTAAGAGCTAAACACAAAGGTAGCAAGTCTCCCTGCAAATTACTCACAATATGGTACTAGCTGCACTACTAATGGCAGCAAGCCCAGCCACAGGCAAACCAAAAAAGAGTAAAAATAAAACGTTATTGTAGCCCTAAGGAGGGCTGTTGGGTTCTTGTAGAATCACTCCTGCCTAACACTATTCTAATAAAACACCCTAACGCTTTCCCTGACCAGCAGCAGCTCTCTCCCTAGCGGCATCCAGACAGAGAATGATCCGAGCAGCGCGGGCAGGGACTGGTCTATTCCAGGGTCACCTGATCTGGCCAGCCAACCACTGCTACCGACGTGTAAGGGTACCATGTTTGCTGGGTGGAGTGCAGAGTCTCCTGGCTTGTGATTGGCTCTGTTTCTGGCCGCCAAAAATCACAACGGCGGGAGATGCCATTTTCTCGAGCAGGCGAAGTATTCATCCGAGCAACGAGCAGTTTCGAGTACGCTAATGCTCGAACGAGCATCAAGCTCGGATGAGTATGTTCTCTAGTTGTATTAGAAAACAAAGAAAAATCAGCATTGTCTTATATCCAGCTGTAGGACACGGCTAATACTGTATGGATTGATCTAGTGCATTTTCTTCATCCTGACGAGCCATTTCATTTTAATATGCAAAGTAGAATTTGGATTCAGTTTGCTATTCGGCTGAATCTTTTGTAAACTTACTTGGTATTCAGCAGATTCTTATAAAGTGAGTTTGATGTATCCTTCCTTTTAGATGATGACATCAAGTAATATGCACTATACAAGGACTATGCATTAATTTCAGTAGATGACTAAGGGTGAGTGATTGCTTTGTGGGTTATGCTTTAAATTATATTTCATATTTCTTGATACATTCCTTAACCAAAAATGTTCAAATGTTGTACACAGATTGCTTTGAATATGACCTTTCATAGTTTTATATGGCTTAAATCACTTGTTCAAGGTTTTTTCAATTTCATGGAGCCATTTTTTTTCAAACCTTAACTTTGTATATGAGAGGAAAGTAGCAGTATAAGAAATTTTAACACTTCAGGTAATTTTTGATATAACATATAAATGACTCACCATATTTCGGCAAGATGTTGCATGTCCTTCAGCTATTTACTAAGAAGAAAGTTTATCATCTATGAATATACTATGAAGTAGCTTTCTTTTTTTTCTAATAAATGTAACATAGTATGATGGTTACTTAAAGGAAACCTACCAAGAAGAATCTAGTATCAGAAGTAGATCTGACGGTAGATTCCTCATGCCTGACTCTGCCCTAAACTGTAATTTAATAATCCTGGAACCTAACTTTTATTTTAGTAATTAGTAAATTAACTGCAGAGGCTACTGGGGCGTGTACTAGCCTGGCCGAGCACTGGAAACTAAGGTTAGTACACGCCCCAGTAGCCTCTGCAGTGAATTTACATATTACAAAAATAAAGTTTTTTAACATATTGGGTTAGGTTCTGGGATTATTAAATTACAGATTAGTGCAGAGAACAGGCATGAGGCATCTACCATCACTTCTACTTCTGATAGTAGATTCCTCATGGTTCGTTTCCTTTAAGACAAAAAGGAACATGATTATCAAGTTCAGGCTGTTATCATTCAGCAATGTTTGAATTTTTATTTATTCACAAATAGCCATAAAGCCCAAATTTCATAATACTACTTGAAAATCTACTTGAAATAGCATCAAAATGACTGCTGGAATCTAGTGAACTCTTTGCTAAACCATGTGGTGCCTTCTGATCAGCTTTTAACATTATCAATTATATAATTAGACGTGGTGGCCAACTGTAAGAAAGTTTAGTAGGGTAAGTAAGTATAATATCCTAATACGCTCAGCCACATTGTAGCTACCCTGTAAAGTTTCCCATTCTACTGGAATACACTTTTGAGACTCCCTGTGATGTTTTGTGTTCTTCACAGGGACATTTCTTCCTCTCCATGAATGCTTGTCTCATGTCATTGGTTGGAGGGGCTTGCAGATGTCATTGGCATGTGCATTCAGTAATTTTTTCAAGTATTTTTCTACAGTTTCTAGAATTCTTTTGTAGCCTGCATGTAACGTCCATGCTAAGATTTTCCTCTGTCTGCGGATTGCATTAGGTGGCGTTAATTCCTGTTTGTGTTTTCTGTGTGTGAACTGTGGCTTAGGTTTCGGCTAGGTTTGGGTTCATTGAGCTACAACCTGCTGTCTGCTGTTCAACGCTGTCCAGTAAAGGGTTACTAGCCTGCTGGACAGCGATCTACTCTGCTGCTAGAGGTGTGTCCAGGATCTGCTACATATTCATGTCATGTCCCATCACACCCTGCTGGTTATATTACATATCTGAGATTCAATTCTCGCATGTACTTTGCTAATTCTAGTGTTATTGTGGTTATTGATCTAGGCTATTGTACCTTTGACTATATCTCTCTTGGACTCTGATTTTTTACCGTACACATTATCTCTGTTGTGACCCGGACCTCTCACCTCACTTTCTGTGTTACTCGTTTGTAAGTCTTGTTTTGTTTCTGCACTGTGGCTTGGGAGGAACCAGAGCCCACCTCTTAGGGTGGGGACCAGTAAGTAGACAGGTGACAGCTTGGGGTGTTTAGTTCAGGACTCACTATCCTGTCTGTCCTCCCTGTGCTCCAAGTCCCCCCCCCACACCCCTGACACAATTATTTTATGTCTTAACATAGAAAACTCTACAGTGCTAGAACCATTGTCCTGGTGTAATTTTTATTGAATTGATCTTTCAAATCATTTCAGACTTGTGGTTCAATACTGGAGATATTGGCAGTTATAGACAGATAGAGGGAATGGCAGATGGACAGATAATTGGGAATGCCAGCTACAGGTAAAGATCACTTTACAGATAACAATCTAATGTTTCAAATTGCATTGTTGTGGCTTGTGGTTCTCTGATCTACAGTAATGGAGATCAGGTAGTTAAAAACATTGGGGATATTTATAATGGCTTCTCTGCCAGTTTTTCTGGTGGAAAAGGCATATGAAAATCCCCTTCTCCATTCCTCTTATGAACCTGCTATACTTTGGGAGTTATGGGGCAGATAGCATGGAGTGACGAGGTGGGGAAATCCCGGCATGCCGTAATAACTCTCCAACCAAAAAGAGGTGGTAACTATAATTGAACATTAAGACTGCTGTTTTAAATGCATTCTAATAAATTCCCCGTATTGGGGCTCATTTACTGAGGGTCGTGCGCTACACTTTTGGTGGAATTTGCACCTTTTTCATGGTGTGCATGGCATGGACAAGTATTTAACACGAGTCTGCGCTGGGATTGGCCCAGCTGCGCTGGCTTCCATGCAACACAAATTGGGGGGCATACCAATGGAAGATCTGACTGATTCGGACTGAGCAAGGGATTTAACTTTCAAATTGTGTCCTGAACGGGGAAGCAACACATGCACGACATTGGGCGCACGATCTTGGTGAATCGCGGCACAGTGCATTGTCGTCAATGCACTTTTAGTGAACACAGCGGACCGGGTAAGTAAATGTGCCCCTTTGTTGTGAATGAGATTATCTGCAGCTCACATTCCTATGTCAGTATCTTTCTGTATTTCCAGAAGAAAATCACTAGGCTAATATGATTTAAAACATGAGATACTTGTGTTTAATATGGTACTATGTTATAATAATGATTTTTACTATAGAGCCCAAGACGTCGACAAAAGTGATGTTCCTCTTCCAGGAAAAAATCACCAAACTCATTTGCAGGTAAAAAGGTAACCTTTATGAGAACAGAAGAAATACTTGAAACTAAATTTTATCCCAAGCCTGTGGTAACTGCTAGTTTTAGTGCTGTTAAAGCTGGTTATAGAATACTTTCTATTTCCAGGTAGCACTTCAAGTCACACGCCACCAATTCAGGTCCTTTGTTTAATCTCTAATGACATTCTTTTATTTATCAAGGTCCTTCAATATATTGCATCATTTGATCATACATAGAGCTTAAAATGGTGACTTTAAAAAAAAAAATCTTGTAATATATCCTACGGTCAAAATCACCCTGGTTGAGTTACATTTAAAATGTTCCTGTCTGAATAAGAAATCTAGACATACAGAAGAATATATTTCTTAATAATAGAAGACTTTGACTTGTGAGAACATTGTCGGAGACATATAGTAAGCTGATTGTGATTTTGTGCAAGTACTTTATCTTCTTGTGCTCTCGGCACAATAAAATTGGATTGGAAGTTCTTCTTAGGTAGTCACTGTACTGATAATATTCTTGTACATCACCACATGCAATGTCAAGAGGATGGAGAACACACTGAGTGCTTAATGTTTTTACAAATATTAAATAGCTGGGATCATAATAATGGTAATTAGCTTAAAATGGAGAAATTGAATTTCTCTGCATTTGCTTCATTTTATTTTATCACCATGAGCACACATTGTGCCCTGTATGAATTTTTAAAAGGTAACCTTGGATGAAAATGCAGTTGAATAGACAGAATTCAAATATTAAGAGACATTTGTGTTGTTTCTTTTCTTGTATGTCTTTCGTAGTGTTATTCTGTATACAGCTAAATGGAAGGTAATGGAGTGGATTGGCTTTTATCAGCATAAGCACTGACAGGTGGCTCTATTTACCTGCCTATTAGGCCTTGTACATGATGCTGCAGTTGGGCTTCTTTTGACCTCCAGATATGGATGCATTTAGATGTGTGTAATATAATGGATTAAACTGCGGTGAAAAAGACTTAAAAAATTGAGATATCCAGATACAACAAAGTTGTATGTAGTCCAGTTTTGTACAATGTATAGATATTTGGTTTCCAGCAGCCTTTCATTTAGGGCTCTTCTACATTGGCATTTTTCACATCCGTGATTCAGTGTTTTTCTCGGTTGCCTGAGACATTGTTTTCATTGGGAGTTTTTACATTGGTTTCTGTGGAAAAAATTTGGAAACCTATCCGTTGTTTTTCGCTGATGCGGATCATGGAAATCTATGGATCAACTGGGAAACCAGATGTTTTTATCCCATGTTAAAATAAACCTTTAGTTTTTTTTCTGGAAATGTATCTAAAATGGAAGCAAAATGGAGACAAACTGCAATGGATGTGCAATGGATATGCCACACGTGGATGATACACCAAGGATGATAGGTATTGGTCTTTCACCAACTGGATAAACACAGATCATGCAACCCTTCATTATGGAACATGGCACTCATGGCTATGTTATGGCTTCTTCAGGCTCTATGATTTGCGTTTTTTTTATATCAAACAGCTCCACAATGATCCAAAATGGATAGCTTTCTTAATGGATAAAACTTGTGCACCTCTATAAGGGTAGGTCTTTAAAAGTCTTCATAATCCCCTTTAATAAATGCATCAAGTACCTAAGTGTGATATATTCTGTCTATATGTGGGAAATCCATTTTGAAGTAACTGATGCATAACTAACCTCATACAAAAGTTGAGTTTGTGTACCCAAACCCAAACACCCACTGGCTACACCTGAAATTGGTTCTGGCACTGATTGCCGGTGTTTACCATTTAGCTGCCCCAGGAAAAGCTGCCAGCATTTAAAGGTATGGTTACGCTCATCACTATATAAAACCCACAATCGGTGTGTTAACCCTTTAAATGTGCTTCGGCATCTCCCCTAGGATCGTTGTTCCCTGTGATGTCATAGGATAGCCGTTATCCCAGGGTAAATGATGTCAGCATTACCGGCTGGGGTGAGCCAGAGAACTGTTGAACATTGCAATTTGGGTCCACTCATTTCTAAATCGTAGCAATGTAGCTTAAAAAATAAACAGGTATTTCTGATTACAGATATGCTGAAGATATCCTCCATAGAAAGCTGATGTATTTCAATGTTTACAGATTATAAGTGAGTAAGGCGTAGTATAACCCTGCAGTCATGTATAAGTTCATTCCCTATGGCACCTGTTCTTGTCATCAAAAGTGCATATAGACTTTCTAAGACAGCCCCTTCACCATTTTTTCTGATCTGCTGTTATCGCCATGGGAAGCCACATCTAATTATATATTTCCATTAAAAGGAAGGGCTTTCTGTGTGATACATTGAAACACCTGTTGCGCTAGAGCCTCTCTTTTAGGGAAGCTTTCCTTTCTACCAACAGTACAAAAACAGAGCTCTTCACCAAGATGTCCTAATGACCCTTATGACCCCATCGTGTTTGCAATTTTATAAAATTTGCATCTCTGGTAAGCATTGTACCATACAGAAAAAATAGGTATCATATTAAAAAAATCTCAAAGGTTAACAATTATTAAGACTGTTAGGGCACTTAATGTAGGGAAATCATGACATATACAGTATATTACAGAACTGTAGAGACCTGCAGAAGAACGGAAGTACCAAAGGTGGTGAGCATAAGCTTTTTTTTTTTTCTACAGCCCCAGCCGCATATAAAAAATGTTTGATTTGTGGACAACCCCTTTAATGAAGGTCTATCCATTGCCTTAGTGGTATATTGCATTAAGAAAATATAAACATATGTGTTATTTTAATAATATACTTCATAAAATAAGCAGTCGCAAAAACAACCAAAAATATTGGTTTATTATGCAAGACTGAAATAACATTGCACCTAATTTGTAAAAAAAACACATATAAAATTATAAGTGTACATTCAACAGAACATTATTGACCTGGGGTATAAGAATCAGCAGAAGAGACCACCAGAAGGGAGAAGACAATACAGGAAAAACCATGCCGTATGATCCCTGCAGTTCCTCCAGACCCCAAAAAACATGGGACCCTTTAAAGATCATCATGCAAACTTTAGATGGATAGTTTTGCTGCCTCATTCAATATACAAAACATGTAAACATCACAGATCTTCATTTTCAGGAACATCCTCAGGTTGTGTGAATGCAATTCACTATGTAGTCTGATGGTGTCATCATGTACCCATAGTATAGAACTGGTGCAGTGCGTGTTTCTACGGAGACACTTAATACATTATTCTGTAATTTTTGTCTTGGAAGTAATGAGGCCTGACAGCTTTGGCTTGTGCATGATAACAATCCCACACTGGTATCTTTAAAATTCTACATTGCCAAATTCATAAGGGAAGATATGACTTCTGCAAAATGACAGTAAACATGCTTCATTTTATACGACATTTGTGGTTAACAACCTGAAACAATGGAGTGTTTCCTGAGCTACAGCTAAACTAATTTAGGTTACATTAAAATACTGATCTGGAAGCTAAACCTCCTTTACTGGGGAAGTCTACAAACATAGACTGCTTAATTCTCATGTACTGTAGCTCAATATATCACTACGAAATAAATAATATACATATTGTAGATGATACTTATAAGAGCTGCAAAGAGAATGCTCACTAATGCTCACAAGATGTTACAAAATACAGTTTAGCGAAGAGATTTGGCTTTATATATATTGCCTTGTATTATAGTTCTGCTCATTATAGAAAATTCTTGTCAGTCTGATGACATATTTCAAACATTTTTATGCCTTTAATCGACCAGGATGAGTCAGGCAGGCGTACAACAAGACATCATTGAAATAATTGTAATCTGATTTGTGGAAAGGTTCTCCAAAGTGACTATATTCTTCAGCTGAATTATCCAAAATGAAAAAAATGGGACAAATTAATCAGAATCTCATGTCATTTCCTTTACGTTGGGTGTCTCGTTTAGTGGTAAACAAATTAGCAGCATTAAAATGTTTTTTTTTTCCCAGGAATCACTATAGTTGGCCTAATTTCAGGATGGGCCATAAATGGCTGATTAATAAGAGTTGACAACTGATGACCTATACACGTTCCATTGTAATTCCTGGGAAACCCCTTTAGAAGGGATTTACAGGATCTGGGATTTTTTTTAATATGGACTCAGGAGGCTATATAAAAAACAAACACACTTTTATTCATTCCAGTGAAGCACCTCCTGTTCCTGCTAGTCTCTGTATAAGGTGACTCAGCGATGATTTAGCATGGACTCTCTCACGCTCGTTTTATCTGCAGATGGTCAAATGGTTATTACATTTTGAAAAAAGATGGCTAAGACTAATTATAACATACAAATATCTGAATGGATCAGAACAGGGATCTTTTGAAAAGATCTTTTTATACCTATCCAAGGTGGCCAATACAAGGGGCATCCTAAAAGCCTTGTGGAGAGGTGGTTCTACCATAGCCATAAACAGGGATTTGTTGCTGTAAGAGAAGTTAGACTATTGTGATGGCTGATACTTTGTACACGTTCAAAAAGTATCTTGATGCCTTTCTTGAGGAAAAAAATGTTCTAGCTTATAGCAAAAAAACATTTAGTTAATGTTGTTCCAGGGAGTGCTTCTGATTGCCACGTTTGAGGTCAAGAAGGAAGAATTCTTTACTACGGACCAATTTGAATCAGCCATGTAGGGTTTTGTTTTTACTCCCCTTGGTTAGCACTCTATGATTATGGGTAGAACTTGAGGATGGATGGATTTTTTAAACCTTAGCTACTATGAACTAGAATGATAATCATTAAATTGAATCGGGGATTGACACCAACACCAATGACTAACTTAGGTAGGCTTTGAGATGGTACTGAAGGACTACTTACATACTACTTTGAAGAACTATTGTTTGTATAGAAGTCATGATACAGGTGACTTGCTATTGTGGTTCTTATAAATAAATAGTTGATGCACGCTTCTTCCGACAAGGCTATCATTTCTCTTGTGGTATCGATGGTTAATTGGTAAGATTCACTGGTTGCTGTGTCACCCTGAATCCCAGTGAACAATCGGGATATAGATAATGAGAAAATTTGAGAACAATAAGCAGGCTTATGGGATGCGCTACCAAGGAGAGCTATACTTATGAATTTCCATGCATTTTATGTGTTTTTTGGAGTTATAATTACTCGGACCTGGGGAAGAGAACAGTACGCTCTTGAAACGCGTTGTTCAGTTTTGAAAATAAAGATCACTTATTTGTAACTTACCAGTCTGCCCCTTGGTAGCGCGTCCTATCAACCTACTTTTTGTTCACAAATTTACTTGCTTATTATTCATATACGAAGAAAGCAAAGTTTAATGTTGTAATGACAGGTTGAGGGACAATAATTGCAGGATGGCTCTAATAACCTTATGCATCCTCATAGAGGTATAGGATATGTAATTGGAACCACTATGTGTTCACACATGTGGGATAGACATCTTGAATACCACAAAATCATGTTGTCGTTGAAAGATGAAAGGTAAGTAAGGACACAGTTGTATTAGGGTTTTTATTCATCATTCCATCAACAAGTGTGAGGAGAAATGTTTGAATTATAGACGGTGCTAGTTTTAGATCATTGACATAACATAGAAAATAGAGTTCTAAACAGAGATGAGAAGGGAGAGGTATGGAGGCGCAATAATCCAGAATACTTTTTGGATGAGGATGATCAGTTTAAATTGTATATGCAATAGTGGATTATAAAATATGCAGTTTAGATGGCAGCCCAGGACTCAAACCTTCTTAAGGGCTCATGGCCACCCATACCATCCAGCAATTTTTTTACTCAGAAGAAGCTTTGCCCATGAAATCCTCATACATCTGTTCTTACTCTCGATGCACATGCTCTCAAAACACATGAGGGTCTAAAATATTCATATAGTACAGGGTCATGGCAGTCTAAATCCGCCCCTGTGTATATGAATGTGGATGGGCGACCATTGTGCAGGCTGGTATCAGTGTATATCTGGCACACATATATAAATAATATTTGTCACAGCATAAGCAGTCTGACCCATAGAAATATGTTACAACAAATCAAGAAGTAGAAGGGGTCTGTGTTGGCTAGTGCAGGAATGCAGAAAACTGATCTTGGAGAAAAGAGCTGACTACATTGGGAACTGCATCCTCTGGTGTGTGGCTTACACAGGTGAAGTGACAGCTGGTTAAATTTTGGACATATTTATTGACAATTGCTCATACTGTACCTTCCGAGTCTGCCCTGAAAGCGATTTACTGATCCAGAGCTGAACCAGAAAGCTTCTGTGCTGGCTCATTCTGTCAGCTATGCTACAGTAATCTACTGCAAGCTGTATACAACACAATTCTAGTTCTGACCAGCAAATAACTTCTACTGTATTCAAGGTGAAATACATTAAAAGAACTTCAGCATTAAAAAAAAGTGTGTTCTGATGAATGGGTGAGGTTAGAAACTTGGCATATCACATGTGATGTGGCCCACATAAATCCAAGCAGGATAAAAACAGAAGTGAAATTACACAAGTCTGTGTTCTGGCGCTGTCTGTGTAGGAGATCTCATGTTGTCAAAAAAGGAGCTGCTGATGTGCAGCTTAATAATGATACACAACTCCCGGCTTTACCTGGTGCTGCTTCACCATAATCTGATGGCAGGAGAAAACCTGATTACAGAGACGCTGGTGGTCATGCATAAAGATGTCTTTTCAATGTCAAATTTGGCCAAAATAAAAATAAGTCAATATCATTTAGAGATACATGATATTATGTATGATCCCCATGCAGGCAGAAGACGAGGAGCTTTACTACAGGACCTTTTTTTATTTGGTCTCCAGCCCCAAGATGTGTCATTTTGTTATAGCAGCATTTTTTACAGTTTCTGTGTTAATGGTGTGTGGTGACAATGACACACTATCAATATTATGATATCATGGCCACAACGTTTTATGTTTTAACCCTTCTCGACACAGGACATTTAAACAGGACATCTCGACCGCGGAATTTAAAAAAGGAAATGTGCTGCAAGATCAAGCAGGTGAGCTCTGGCGGACCTCGGCGCAGCAGCGACACATGCAGGTACTCGGGCGCACGATCTTAGTGAATCGCGCCGGACCCGAATCCTCGTCAGACAATACACCACAGAATTGCGACAGGACCGGGTAAGTAAATCTGCCCCTTTTATCTTTATAGTAATGTATGGCCACCAAAACAATACAAAATGAGAATTGACAATTTTCTTTTCATCAACACATTTAAGAGTTAATAAAAATCTCATTTTTAATAAAATCACTCGTCCCTTCACTCTCCACTTCTGTATTGTCTTTGAAAAAGACTGCGATGCAGTCGAAAGGTCACATATGCTATTGAAAGCCACATTAAAGAATTACTTCACTTTTGCATTCACAAGCGAGTACCTTGAAATTTCTTTGAGTTGTGATTGTGGTCAGATCCAATTTAAAGGAACCCAACTACTTGAGAAGTGCGTACTAAGAGACTTACCCAGTGCACTAGGAAGTGACGAGCTGAAGGTTAATGGGCAGCACGGGCAGTAACCAGTAGGTGAACATGACTTATTTTTGGTTACCATACAAGTCGATGAGAACTTTATAACATATTTTTTTCTAGAAAACCCCTGTTCTGTTAATTTCCTAGTTTGGCAAAGTGTCCATCTCTGTTCTAATTGTTTATATACAGCATATCTTATATTAAATGCAGTGTTACTATTAGTACTATAAATATTGTAATACGTGAATACTATTAGAAACATCAGCTTTGTCTGTATATAGTGTTAGGTATATAAAGTTTTACTCGCAGTCTTTGTCTCTCTACCTAGACATCCAGTCATATGTGTGACAAGGCAGAGCTTGCTGGCTAGTAACATGACAGAACAGCTCATTTTCTAGGATAGCCAAGTTTAGGTTGATGTTTAATTGGGTGAGTGGGACCGCTTTCTTGGCTGGAAAAGGATGGTGATTAACATAGAAATGAGTATTTCCGTATCTATCCTTCTATCCTTGCAATTTCCCTGCAGTTCTATAAAAGTTTTTTTTTTTTTTCTTAAGAAACTGAAGAGAAGATTGTTTTATGATTGGGGTTTTGGGCAGGAAAAGCTGAAAAGTGAATATTATTTAAATCCCCTTTTGACATTTGACAGATATAAGTCTCATTTGTATAATGCATTTTTGCATTGGCTGAAATAATTGCTACATGCAGAACACACGCATTAACTGGAAAAAATGTGCGTGCATCTCATTATTTGTATAACTTGCATCAAAATGTCGTCCAAGTCCAAATTGAAGCTGAAATATGAGTCAGTGCACAATTAAAACGATTGCATATGAAGAGGATTTTTGACACATCATGAATATAGAAATAGTTTCTGGTTCTGACCATTCTTTTATTTATCACTCAGGACTACTTTTTCTATATTATACAATGTGTTGAGATTAGATCATTTTCTCACAGGCACTATTTATATGGATTACATTTAGAATAATACATTTTAGGATTGGTATCAGGGGCATAACTAGGAGAGGTTCGGCCCCATAGCAGATTTCTGCATGGGGCCACCCTTCCCCTTAAAAAAAAATATATACATATTTAAGCAGCATTCACATAAATGTGTGCTCACCCGGCTATAGTCTGGCAGGCACATGTCTGGCATGCTGGAGAGGAGGAGAGGTGATAGAGTACGCTCTATCTCTTTTGTGGCCATGGCTTGAAACAGTGAGAGCCTGGAGAAAGGTGGGAAGGCCAGGTTTAGGAGTGTGCGGTAGCCAGGACACAGAGGGAGGGGCCTGGGGGCACAATCTGGCAGGCACCCAGCAGTGCGTTCCCAGACCACTTACCACAGGGTAGTGGCAAAGCACTGCAGATACACAGGGACCGTGCATCCCCGTGTCCCTTAACCTCAAGGGCCCTGTAGCAGCCGCTAGTAGGAACTAGTAACCATAAAGCCAGTTGAAAACAATAGCAAAGAACCAATGCCAACGATTGTCAAACACAATCTTTATACATGTAAATATATATTATGGATCCGTAGATTTGCATAAACACTGTACAGAACAATTAATGGCGTGAGACAGAAACCAGCTAATAGAAGCTTTTTGTATCAGGTAAATGTCTTATGCTGCTGGTACATTATCTGTAGAAAAGATAAGGAGAGTGTAAAATCTCCTGACTTGTTGCTACACTTGAGCAGCACCAGGAGGAGCCTACAACCTTCACTCATCCCGAGCCATGACAAAGTGTACTGTATTTAACCTCTCCTCTCCCAGGTCCTGGGTTGCCAGATACTATTAACCAGAAACATTTATGTATAATTATATAAGATAAAGTAACCTTTCTGCCTTGTGATGACATCTGCATCCATGGCACTTCACTGAATGACCACAGCTTTAATGTGTCATGAGTGTAGAAGTTACTAATTTGTGGCCCTAACAGCAGGATCTGGCCTAAAAATACATCTACTTTAGCTGTCGTAATGCAAAGCTGCTTTGGGATTCAGCTGGGCAATCCCTTTAAGCAACAATATCTATAAAGATTTATGGATCTATGGCATGATGCTAAAAAAATGGTATGAAAACATCCAGGCGTGGTGCTTGCATATAAGTGTGCTTAAAGGGAACCTGTCACCAGGAGACCCATTTTTAGCACTCCCCCAGTCCCCACAGAGCATAGTACATACGCTGCCAAAGGTTATTTTGTATAAAAAATAGGTTTTACAGAAAAAAAGATATGTTATATTGTACCTTTCATTAGCATGTGCTTTGTGACTAGGCAGTTGCCTAATGGGAGGGGCTGGAAAGGAGCAGTTCCCCCCCACCCTTGAGAAACATGTGACCTTTTCAAATATATGAATAACTTCCCTCACTCGGGATTGGCTGTAGAGGAGCAGAGGGCGTTGCTAAGCCAAGTAATGGGTGTTTTCATATATTTGAAAAGGTCACATGAAGTAGCTGTTCCCCAAGGGTGAGGGGGAACTGCTCCTTTCCAGACCCTCCCATTTGGCAACTGCCTAGTCACACATAAGATGCTAATGAAAGGTACAATATAACATATCGTTTTTTCTGTAAAACCAATTTTTAATGCAAAAACACGTTGGCAGTGTATGTACTATGCTCTGTGGGGACTGGGGGAGTGCTAAAAATGGGTCTCCTGGTGACAGGTTCCCTTTAAGTCTGCCACCTGGACCTTCACAAGGTGTAAGTGGAGTTACACCCCAGGGAGATGACGATTAGGCTGCAGTCACATTTGGTGTTTGTGTTGCGTTTTTAATAGCTTCACAGAAATGCATGCGTTTTACATTACCATGCATTTGGTTGGCTTGAAAGTGTTTTTCTTCATTGTTGGAAGTGTAAGCAGCTGTGTTAACATTTTCACAGCTGCTTACATGTCCAGCAATTAGGAAAAAATGCTTTCTAACCAGCCAAACACGTGGTAAAATGTAAAACACATGCGTTTCTGCAATGCATTTAAAAACACATCTCAAACGCTTAGAGGTAACCAATACATTTCAATAAAATGTGAATGCAAAAATGTATAAATTTAAATGAAAACAGGCCTAACTTTCAATGCCCAGCAGGTTTATGTGCAAAATTTAAAACATAATTGAAAATTTAACATACCGTATATAAGACGACCCCCCTACTTTCCTGTTAAAATATAGAGTTTAAGATATATTCGCTGTATGACTACCCCTTTTCCAATGCATACAACGCATGAAAAAAAAAAACTGATTTGAATTTAACATGGTCCTTTTTTTAAATTTAAATTCTTGACATGCAGGTATATAGCAGGAAAACTGTCGCTCATAAACATAAGGCATACAACAACAACATTACCATCGTCCATTTTACTGTAGATGTTACCATACTGTACCTTAAATTTTTATTTTATTAAATATTCCATGCTATGTACTCAGAAGTGGGCTTGGATATTACGTCTTTCACTGAGCGCCCCAAATTCCATGTCTACTTTATTCTTTGGGTCGGTACGATCACGTGGATACCAAATTTGTATAGGTTTTATAATGTTTTCATACATTTACAAAAATGAAAACCTCCTGTACAAAAATTATTTTTTTGATTTTGCCAACTTCTGGCGCTAATAACTTTTTTATACTTTGGTGTACGGAGCTGTGGGTGGTGTCATTTTTTGCTAAATTTGATAATATTTTCAAGGATATCATTTTTAGGACTGTACGACCTTTTGATCACTTTTTATAGATTTTTTTATATTTTTCAAAATGGCAAAAAAGTGCCATTTTCGACTGGGTGCTATTTTCCGTTACGGGGTTAAAAAAACTTTATCATATTTTGATAGATCGGGCATTTTCGGACGCGTCGATACCTGATGTGTTTATGATTTTTACTGTTTATTTATATTTATGTCAGTTCTAGGGAAAGGGGGGTGATTTGAAATTTTAGGTTTTTTTATTATAATTTTTTTTTTTTACTTTTTTTTTTATTTTTATTTATACTATTTTTCAGACTCCCTAGGGTACTTTAACCCTAGGTTGTCTGATCGATCCTATCATATACTGCCATACTACAGCATGGCAGTATATGGGTATTTTCCTCCTCATTCATTACAATGTGCTATCAGCACATTGTAATGAAGGGGTTAAAACGAAATAGCCTCGGGTCTTCGGAAGACCCGAGGCTACCATGGAGATGGATCACGGGGAGCGGCGATCCCAGGTAAGATGGCGGCGCCCATGCACCGCTATCTTTTTGAGGCTGCCGGCAGCCATCGCTGTGAAAACACCCGCGATCGGTGCTAGCACCAATCGCGGGTGTTACCGGTAAGCCTTTGCTGCAATATGCAGCAAAGACTGACCGGCTATGGACAGGGCTCAGCCCGTGAGCCCTCTCCATGCAGCGCGACCCGCTGAATACACGGCGGGCGGTCAATTACCGGCATATAAGACGACCCCAGACCAGACTGAAGATTTTTCAGTCTTCAAAAGTCGTCTTATACGCCGGAATATACGGTAAATTAAAATTTAAAGCATGTGAAATAATTCCAATTTAAATGATAGAAAAGGGTCCATGAAAATAATCTTTCCTCTGCACCTACCCTATCACCTAAAAATTCTCAAAAGTAAGAAAAAAAGTGATACATAAGTGAAAAGTCACACAGAACATCTAGAAACAGAAAGGAACATAACATAAGGTACACTGCACAAGACACAGACATAGATGTACTTGGGTGGCACGGTGGCTGAGTGGGAAGCACTGGAGTCCTGGGTTCGAATCCCACCCAAGTCAACATCTGCAAAGAGTTTGTGTGGGTTTCCTCCGGGTACTCTGGTTTCCTCCCACACTCCAAAACATACTGTTAGGTTGTTTAGATTGTGAGACCCATTGGGGACAGGGATCGGTTTGACATGCTTGTGCAGCGCTGCGTAATCTGTGTGCGCTATAAATAAAGAATTATTATTATTATTATTTGAAAAACTACAGAAAAGTCACAAAAATAAGAAAATTCACTGAAATGAAAGAAAAAAACAAGCAGAAACAAAGATACATGTCCCCTGTTGTGTAAATGTAAACAATAAACGTGCCTTATATCAATGTAGCGCCTCTGGATGTGTTCAGTTCATTTATATTGTGCCATAGATCCATTTCCCTCTGGATGGACCTCATCTCCTGGGGATGATTTTCTTTCAACTATGGACAAATGAGGCTTGCAGCTTTTTGCTCCTGTTTATTACATGTTTTCTTCAATATATCACAAGATGAGAGGCAAATCTTTCCATCATCATCTTACCAACTGATTGTATATAAAACACTAACCCTAAATCAAGATCCTTTGCACTATCCTTTAACCGCTTTTCATTCCATGGTTATTTCTTCTAATTTTTTCCTAGTTTACAGACACTTTCTTAGGGATTCATGTTCACAAGTAACAAGAACGTAAATGTAGCACTAAATACCTTAAAATGTGAGTAGAAACTTATGGACTAAAAAACAACATTATTGCATAAAGTGATTGACATCCATCCAAAAATAATCCTTGGTGTGACCTTTTAAGTGTCAGTGACCTTGTTATTTTTGATAGACTCTCATGTAGAAATAAATGTTTTAGCTAAAGTTATGTATTGTACAGAATGTCTACACGTAAATACATAGAAATCATTACGGATTTCCTAGCAGTGCTTTGTGTAGGTAGAGGAACTCCAGATTTTAGCCCATTAAATAGCAAGCGCTTTGTAGTTGTGCTATTCCGTGCAGAAGCTTATCCTGTTATTTTGTTAAAAAGTGAACTTACTAGCAGAAGTCTACTGTGCTAGAGAAAACAGAACAATTCCTTTGTGACGTGAGTTGTACATTTTGTATTTGGATATTGGCTTAAACTCATCATTATCGATGCACAGTTGTCCGCAGATTCATTAAAAAAACCTACATGTACGACTGTGACTTTGGTGGGTTTTATTCTTTCAAAAGCCAAAAGGAGCATACTACGTATTCAATGCACCACAGATATCCACACTGGTGTTTATTTAATGATAATAAGGTTTTGCAAATTCTGGAAAAAAAATCCATCACCGCATGGGCTTACAGTTCTGTGCTAATCATAACAAATTATACATTTGGGGTACATAGATCATTTTTTATTGCAGTTTGGGTGGCAAAAGGCATTTATCTTTTAGAACTGTGTGGATAAAACCACTTTTTCAACATTTTTTATTTAAGTTTAATTTTAATATAATTTTTTTGCTTTTTAAATTTATTTTTATTTGTATTTCAGTTTATTAGAATTATACTTACTGAGTTACTGAGTAATTTGCTGAGGACCTTTATTTGGCCACTGGCATTCCAGGAGTACAGACAAAACAGCATAATTGTGTTGAGTTGGGAAGGAGAAGTTTAAAGGAAATCTGCCACCACATTTTCACAAATGCTGCTAGTGACAGGGTCCTAAATAGCACCCTCCTTTTAGCTAAAAAATGTTTTCCTCACATCCCCATAAAATCACCTTTATTCTCTTACCTGGCATACAGCTGCTAATATTATGGGACTTCTCGGCTGTGTCAAGCAGCTCCTCCCATGTCCCATGCCTCTTCTAACTTTCTTCACTTTACAATGACGAAACACTGTTGCCTCAATATTGAACTGTTAATTGTTGGAATTCGTCCACACTTTTTGGCAAGAGAAATTGCATTGATAATTGTATCTATATAACTTATTGTGTTATTGTGTTATCACAATGTGTTATCTATATAACTTAACAGACACCCTAACTCTTTGATCCTCATACAGGGGGATTTTAACAAAGCGGTATCCCAGCACATCTTGCCTGACTTCTATCAATATGTTCACAAAGCAACTAGGAATGAGAATATTCTAAAACTGGTATTTGCTAACATTGAGGATGCATATAAGATTAAGATAGCCTGATAGGAACGCTGACTATAACATTGTTGTAGGAAAACCAATCTAAAACAATTAGTTAAGGGACTCCCAATGACAACTAATATCATACGCAGATGGTCTGAAGAAAAAATAGAACTCAGGGCAAACCCCAGCTCAAATAACTGGAGTGTTTCAGACAGAGGATATAAATGAATGGGCAGCTAGCATCAGTGACTTCATGAAGTTCAGCCTGTTCTTTGACCTAACAAAAAACCTTGGGTAACCAAGATTCTTAAGTTACAGCTGAATAAGAAAAAGGTTGCCTTCAGACACAAGGATAAAGCAGCACTTAGGAAAATACTAACTAATCTGAGAGCAAAAATACGGAAGAGCAAAGGCAAGTATGGTAAAGAACTAGAGGCAAAACTTGCAAATAATAACATGAAGGAGGTCTAGGCAGGGATAAAAAAAATTCACCGGCATGGGGAGGGAACGCAATCTGAATGAGGAATGGGTCCATAGGGTCGATGGTATGAGTCAATTCTGGGATGGCTTCCCAGTAAACCTAAAGGGTGACACAACTATCTCTGCCCACTCACCCACTACACTCCTACCTATACCAACCGATGGTGCTAACAGCTATGGAAATAAGGGGCTGAGGGTAACTGTGGAGGAAATTAGTAGGGCCCTATCCGGGCTCAAACCCAACAAGGCCGTGAGGCCTTATGTAATCTGTCCACAGCTACTAAAAACCTGATCAAATGAGCTAAGTCAGGCACTGACCAATATATTCGACTATAGCCTACACCAGGAGAAATTTCCTAAAATCTGGAAACTGTCCTGTGGTAAACCACTGCGAAACACAAAAAAAAACAACAGACTACAAGGACTTCTGCCTGATTGCACTCACAATCCACATAATGAAATCCTTTGAGAGAATTCTCCTGTCTCACATGAGGGAGGCTGTGAAGGGCCGACTTCACCCATTACAATTCGTATACAACAAGAACAAAATGGGTGTGGACGACGCAGTGCTGTATCTACTAAATAGGACCTACTCACATCTGACACATAACGACAATTTTGCAAGAATAACCTTTTCCTTTTTCCTTCTACAGTGCTTTTAACACCATAGACCCAGCATTGATGAGGGGCAACATGACCCACCTCAACCTACAGCCCTCTATTGTCAATTAGATACATGACTATCTAGGTCCATCAAGTCCAACCTGGTGCAGTTTTGTGCAAAAACCTGGGGTAGTTTTGAGCAAAACACACCGTGCCCACCGACTCCATTGCTGGCCATGTCTCTTCACTTCCCATCCATGCTCACATGGCGTGGAGTCACGATAATAATAACCAGAATACTGGCATAGAAGCACTTCTCCACCTGTGTGGGTCTTTGTCTGTCGTTAGTGGCCAACATTTTAAACGTGCAATGACAAAAGTTATGTTTCAATTAATTAGTTATGTTCCTGCTTGCAAATATCTTTTTGGTAACAGATTGTATACTGACACTGTGATAGTGTCTGTCTAGTTGATGATTTGTATCTTTCCACCTCCTACTAACGAAACCACCCCTGACTTCTCCTTTTTCCATCTGTGGTTCTACACAGAGGGCCTGCTGACTTCACAAACTTTTACAACAGTTTTTCATGTATGGTCTATACAAGTAATTTGTATAGAGACAAACTGTATTCTAATAATCAGCAACTATGACTCTTTAGATGCAACTCATTATTTTTCCTTGGAAGCAGTTGATTGGCACTAGTTGCTTAGATCCACTGCCTGACAATATTCCTATGTTACTACGTAATAAATAATGATAAAACTTGTTTCCTAATCCCTGTAGTATACCCTTTCAAAATTTTCACACAAAACCTTATTTTACATTTTTCCACTCTTTTTTATTTACTTAACATAAATTATCTGCAAATATTGAATTCTGCTTTACCAACACTCTGGTTAATGACCACACTGGGTTCAGTGCAACATGACTCCTCCTGTAGTCAAATAATGGTGCATGAATCACATTGGAACCATTGAAACTCTTGATTGTCAATGTTGTAGCATCTGAGATCCTGTTTCTGAGTCTATTGAGCTACATTTATTACTTGCCATGTTTTTGTGTAACTTTGTATCTAACAAACAGTTTTTTATGGTGCACAGTTTGCCCTTTGTGGAGCTACTCACGGTTTAAAACTGATCCACACAGTCTCAATAAAAGTCCAGAACAAATAGAGAAAAAATTTTTTCACTATGACCGGAGCTCCCAGTGATTTTTTTCTTCCCCCAGTAAACAGTATTTTTTCACCAATGAACAGCACCAGTCCTCAGAATCTTCAGATGAAAGTGTGTCACCATTCAGATTAGCACCAACGCATTATCGCTAGAACAGATATACAAGCAGATGGTGTGGCACGTTCCAACACATTAAAAATTATTTCAAATCATCATACTTACAAAGGTTAAGATAAAATGCATATATCGAAATATCAACAACGGGACGCCAGCTTTCGTGACCGCCCGACCCAGGGTCTCGCCAACTGGGCTTCTTCCGGGGTGTTGTCGGATGACCCGGACGCCCCGGAAGAAGCCTAGAAGATTTAGGTGACATAATGGGGTTCATTTACTAAGTGTCCGAATGCCGCACCTTTGTCAGGTTTCCCGAATATTTCCATTTTGCGCCGAATTGCCCTGGGTTTTTGGCGCATCAGGACCAGATTTCACGTGACAGAAATCGGGGGCGTGGCCGTCGGACAACCTGACAGATTCAGAAAAACCGTAAAAATTTTATATTTTATGTAGTTGGGATGGTGTAAAATACCATCTCATATGGGATTTGATAATAACCTCCAATTCTGTGGTGCTACGGAAGGTAGAGTGGGCTAGTTTTATGACGTTTCCCCATTATTTGACCAAGAGGGATATATCCAACTCCTTTTCCCAGGCCAGCATATGTGATATTCAGTTCATCTTTGTTATTTATTTGTGAATAGAAGAAGCAGGTTCCCGTTGAGTGGTCTCGTCTTGCATGAAATGTAGAACATGTTTGTTTGTTGTTGGTAGTGTAGTTTTGTGTGTGGAAATGATAGGGAATTTTAAGTGTATCTGTTAGGGAAGTAATATCCCTAGTTTTTTAAGGCAGGTTGAAGATGGAGTGTCAGTGTGAGTCTTTGAAACATCACACTTGCAGCAAAGTACACCATGGTACACCAAACTACTGTTGGTTGAGCATTGCATGGCTGCCTTCTAAACGTTGCACAGTTTCCATTCACTAGGATTTTTTCACACTATTTTGCTAGGTGCTTGGATCATTGAAAAGCTTGTAGCAATCCACAGATCAGGATGGAGAACGGAAAGAAGATGAACTGTGTTGTAACACAGTAAAGTATTTTATTTCAAGAAAGCTTTCAAGAGTTATTAACATATCCAAAGAGAAGGGCAATAACAACTCGCTTTTACTTACTCAATAATGAAAAGTAGAGACGCAGCAATAGTGTTAGGACAGCTCATTACAAAGATAATTGAAGTAGACCTTTCCTAGGTGACTGTCTGTTTGACTTATTTATTTCCTTTGATTTCATTTCATCAGCGATACTCCAATTAATGAAATGTTTTGATACCTCTCAACAGCCGCTTCACTCATTCAGCTAAAAGCACAGCTATGTACTTCAGACGTGTCGGCAGCCTCTGGTTAGAAAACATGGACTGATAAAATGTAATGCGCTGGAGTGATGGAAGCTAGCAGTAAAACCTTTTTTCCTTTAGGATCGCAGTAAGTTAATGCTTCTCATTAAAATAAGAAATATTTGAAATAGAATTATTGAAGTAACATGCAATTGAAACTATAAACCAACATTTATAAATCAACTAGCATATTGTTATAAATTGCAAATTTCTTTTTATATTGTTTTTGTTAAAATTCATCTTTTAGAGCATAACTTACCTGTCAAACGACCTTACATGATATCTCTTTAAAATTCAGATGTGAACAAAGTCGCAATTTTGAGGTTAAAAAGTTGCAAATAAACTCAAATCCGGACCAGACATAGGAAAAACTTTAAAAGTTGAAGAAGAGTTTGAGACTTTTGTGTGACTTTTTTCAACCTGTAAGATAAATCCAATAAGTGAAAAGTTGGAAAAACTTGCACAGAAGTCCCAACTAAAGATAAATGACCCCCATAGTCTAGACAGTTTATTCAGCAACAGATTTATTGTGCTGGATCTGGCGATAGATCTCTCTTTTTTCCTGGGCAGGAAGGCCCCCTTTGTTTTTGGACTTGTTTGATTTGGTTGAAATGGTGATATTAGGCAACTGCGTCTGTGGGTTTTTGTAACTTATTGTAACTGCCCCTTATTAATCAGTCTCAGGATGATTGTGCAACTGCACTTTACTTTAGGGACAATTTAGGGGCAGTCTTAGATTTTGGCACTTACATGTAAGCTTCCTACAAGCTCCTCTCCGCATCTCTCCTACATCCCAGCATGAAAATGATACTCACAGCAGAACCCTGGTGTCTGACAAGCTGCACCCAGTGATCTCAGCAGTGGCTTATCCTGAAAGGGATCCTTTGATGCTGATCTTCTGCTGCCCTCCTGTAACTCTGGCCAGTATTCCTCAGACACTAGTGTAGTCATCCTACACTTTACTGCAAGCTTCCACACACTTCTTTTCTATTCTGCTCTGAGCTGCTTTCGCAGATTATTTGTAAATAGAAGCTCATGACTATAAACAGAGGCTGCATGTAGTGTAAACTCTGAGTGAACTCTGCTGCTTTACTACACAGGAGATACATTGCTCTGCATAAGAGCTCAATGCCTGCTCTTCAGTTTACGCCGCCTTCAGGCTGGAGTGATTTTGCCCCTTAATTGCTCTTAATGAAAAAGTCTCTAATAATGAATCATAAGTATGCAAAGCAAAACATCTGAATTTATGCGCAGGTAGTTTGATGTTTAGCTGCTAAACTGGGAGAAAAACACTGCCACAATATGAAAAGGCGCAAAAACAACATAAAAAACAATTGATACATCTATCCCAATCAATGTACCTTGCAGCTGATAGGAACAAGTGATGAACATAGGTATATAAATAGATGTGTAGGGAAAAGCCCACAAAAACAGCCACAAATCATGCAAATAATGATAAGCACATTGCCAAAAAAGTAACAAGATAATATGGCTGATAGGCTAAACAAATGCACACTACCTAAACAATTACATGTACTGATGCCACCCAGACACAGACCTAGAAAGAAGGGGTCTAGTGGGCAACAGGCCCCACGCATATCGCCATCAAGAGAAGCTTTCTCAGGGGTATCCTCGCTGTACAAGAGATACTCTCATATACTAATATATGGCTAACGTTGGTAGACGATTGGCAAATTTAGGCATAAATGTACATATGTGCCAAAAAAGTCGCAAATATAAAGAGAAAAAATATAAGGGAAAAAAATGAAGATAAATAACCCCATAGGTTGCTATTGTACTACTTGTATTTCATATGTTTAAGCCCTTTGCAGCTTCTGTTTTTAATTCTTAGACCTTGTGGGTTGACATTAGCTGTTATGATCCTATGTGTAGCACACAGAACACAGAGGAGGACCTGCTCATCTAAATCTCCTGATACTGCACAGATTGGCCCAGATTTATCAAAAGTAGTGCAAACAGCACTATGTGCAGTTTGCCTTACTAATGTGAAGAGTGCGCCAGATTATTGAATACTGCACGGACTTCATTAATCTGTTGCACCCTGCACTGCTAGGGAAGTTTTTTTTGGTATACATTTTTAGCATAGAGCGTGCAACAAAATTCTGTTGATTCACAGTAATAAATGTGGTGCACTTCTGAATCAGCACCGGGATGCCCCTTTAGGGCAGAATTTTGTGGTGCGGGGGACTTAGTACAACACACAACTGCCTCGCTTCATAAATACACAAGCAGTTGGAACATTTTTTTGGTGAATAGTCAGACAGAAAACTGGTGCAAACACTTTAATAAATGTGAGCCATTGGGGCAGATTTACTTAACCGGTCCATTCGCGATCCAGCGGCGCGTTCTCTGTGCTGGATTCGGGTCCGGCCGGGATTTAATAAGGTAGTTCATCCGCCGTCTACCAGGTGGCGCTGCTGCGCTGAAAAGCATCGGAAAGCGCTGGAGTTCACCGGCTCGGGCTGAGTGAAGGTAAGTGCAAGCTCCACGACAGATTTTTTGTTTTAAACGCGGCGGTTTTTCCGAATCCGTCGGGTTTTCGTTTGGCCACGCCCCCCGATTTCCGTCACGTGCATGCCAGCGCCGATGCGCCACAATCCGATCGCGTGCGCCAAAATCCTGGGGCAATTCAGGGGAAATCGGAAATATTCGGGTAACACGTCGGGAAAACGCGAATCGGGCCCTTAGTAAATGACCCCCATTGTGTAAAGATCTGATACGGTTTGGGGCAGCAAGGACACATTTTGAGAAGAGGAGACAACGGCATTACCATGGTTCAACAGAGTCATGGAAGATTTCAGTGTAAATGTCACATTAGGTGGAAGGTGGAGGAGAAAAAGTGACAAAAAACGTGAGAAAGAACTATGACATTTTTCCTTGACAAGATACATTACAAAGTTTATGGTTTTATTGATTTTGTGGAAAATTTGTTGAGTTAGCAACCATTTAAGTATATATAGAAAGTAACTTTAAGTTTATGTTTTATTCTACTCATAATCTACTTTAAAGAAGACCTTATGTGTCTTTAGCATTGTTATGCCTTGTTTTTTACATCTCATCTGCTGAAGAGAAAATACTTTTAGACAGTTGTTATTTCCTATATAAAGCTACACTATATAGGATAATATAGTACAATGTGGATGATTACAACAGTAAGCTGAATGCAGACTTTGATCTATCTCTGAAACCTGCAGAATTATGAATTCAGCTACGGACTAGAGGACAATCAGTAAAAAAACAAATATTAGTATATTTTTCAGTCCTTGTTTATGACACATGTGAATGGTAGGACAATATCCATTCTTCCCTGTGGACCTACAAGTCTTTCTCTTTGAAGATGGCCCTCCTGAGGGCCAACTGGGTCACCTAGAAACCCAATGACCCAAGCTGTGGTGGTGTAGCATTTGATCAAGATGCTGTAACAAACTACACCAAATGGTTAACTGTGGCTGGAGGCTACACTAAGAACTAGATAAATATTTGCTGTTACATTTGTTGTACAAGTGCAGTCTTTTATAAAAATGCCAAAAAGTCACTGTAGATTTAGCAGCTGATTACATAAATTATTATAATTTATATATATTTTTTTGTATTTGCAGCTAATTAAAAAAATTATAACAATAGAAATAATAATAACAATAATAATAATAATAGCATTTTTAATTATTATTATTATTCATTTGTATGAATTATTACATTTTCTGTGACTATGACGTCTCCAGCACTTCCTTTTACCTGCAGGCATAACCTTTATCCCTGATGTACTAATATGTATTTAGAGATTTTAATACAGTGGTTGGCTGAAAAAAAGCAATTTCTAAAATCTGCATTGCAGTTGCTGACATTTCACAATGTAAATTCAGATTGCTTGCCGCACATCTGTGATATCTAAAACAACTCTGTTTTTAATTTAACCAAAGGTTGGAAGAGAAACGTGAATGACTAATTCCTAGTGATCAGCAAGGTGAGAATCAGAAAGCAGTGTCATCATATTTATAGAGCAAACACAAGTAAGCTTCATTAGAATAAGAATTGTTTTGGAAAAAGACCCACCCATGCTTTGGTATACCGAGATACTTAACTCTTAGTTGACTTACCCTGTATATACCCTGTTAGATGTGCTTACAGGCTCCACAGTCTTATAGATTTAGAGTGTCGCTAAGAAAAAAGCAGGTGGGGTCTGTTATAAATCCTTGATAGAAAAAAAAAATGACCTATTCTATAGACTGAGGATCGATGAAAAAATAAATTATAACTAACCAGCTTTAGATTTTTTGATCCCATGATGATGCCATGGCAGTTCATACTGATATATGATGTATGAATAACATGCTGGTGCATGGTATGCCAGTCAGTATGCGTCACATCCAATATGGACAGTGGCGTGATGAGACGTCATCTCTGTTTGGCAGAGGTTATGTACAGTAATGTACAGTAGTAAATGAGAGAAATATGTAGTGTATTAGTTCCCATTACCATGGAAACAGAGCAGGACAGTCTTATGGACCATTACTTTAGAGTTCACTGGGAACAGTGAATGAGTGGGTGGAACAGTTGAGGTGAGGGCTCATGGGAGTTGTAGTATCCAGTTTCAGGCATTTTCGAGATAACACCACCTACTCTAGAAAGGCCATACAATTTTGTGAATAATAAACGTAAACTACCATATTTAAACTCCATAATATGTTTAATGACATTGATTTTTGTTGCATTAATTTATTTATATCATTATGGGGTTTTGAATTGGACGTTCATATTTGGCAAATACCCCTATCGATAGGCCATCAATAGGATTTGAGGATCAATTGTTAAAAGACTGACACTATCTAATTACTAGGAATGTCAAATACCTTTAACACTTTCTGAATGTGCATAGTACCAATTGCTTTCTAAATTTCATTTGTATTTCAGTTTTAAGTGAAAATTCTCAGGATCTGAGTTTCATTATTCTGAGCAAAAAAAAAACTAAAATACATCTGCTCCAGGCGTCCCTGGGAATCATTCCTCAAAGTATTTTGCCTCTCGGTCCTCACTTCGTACCTTTATTGGCCCTTAGCAACCAGGTTATCTAGCTCTCAAAAAAACTACAATCAGCAGGATGGAGGGGCGGAGCCTCCTGTCACCTGATCACAAGCGACTGCTGACCAATGAGAACAGAGCTATCTATCCCATATCTATCTATCTATCTATCTATCTATCTATCTATCTATCTATCTATCTATCTATCTATGTGTCTATCTATCTTCCCACAGGAGGACACAGCTTGGAGTCTCTTCTCTTCTGTGTGTGTGAGGTGATGAGGGGAGGGAGGGCTGCAGTTACTGTTAGTGTGGATTATGTGTTTATACAGTATACAGGTGCAGGGAAAGCTGAGGGAAAGATAAGTGTAGGTGTTTGGTTACATTAATGATTTGATTACATTAGTCAGTGTTCCTGTGATGTGTTCCAGACATGAGGTAATCAGCTGATTGGAGGGAGGGGGATGGGGGCGCGTCTCTTCCTCCATAGTCTCAGCTTCTTTCTGAAGACAGAATGTCCATAGTAACAGACATACGTGAGATTGCTGACATCTAGGGGAAGTCTGCAGAATACAAGAGGAATAAAATTACCTGCCCCACAACATATCAAAAGTTTTTTGAAATGACGGTTACACTTTAAAGCAACTGCTGGATGGTATTTGCTGATTCAACATATTGTAAGCTAAGGATAGCAGAACACATAACCCAGTTTTGGATTAGCATTAGAGAGCAGGAATAACGCATAACCAAAACCATGTATTCAAATGGTCATTCATTTAGTCTTATTTCATGTAACTTCTTTCTATTTTCTAAGTTTTTTTAAGTATGGGTTTTTTAGTTCTTTGCATCAAAATTGTTGCACATTTTTTAAAAAATGAAATTCGTTCAGCACTAGGGGGGAGCTGGAGCAGATAGATCAGGTATAGCATGTTGTTTGAAATTTTATTAAATGAGAAACAATATTACTATTGCAAAGTAACATAATGAAAAGTAGCTGAATATGTTTTATATTTCAGTTTTGATAGCTGCCGATACTTTCTGAAGATCTCTACCAGATATTTAAGGCTATATTTCATTTTCTAGAAATATCTAATCTAACACTGATATAAAGCAGATATATAATGTCTCACTTCACACTTTCACTAAATACCTGTCATATCTCACTGTACGATCTAAACACCTAAAAACTAATGTGGAGAGCAACATCATTTTGCTTGCACCTGTCCCACTTGTGCCATTTCATATCGCAGTTAATGTCACAATCCTCTAAGCAAATCTCTCCAGGCTGCCCATCAAATGCTTACATAAAATACTTTGCCCCTTTCCTTCCAAGTTATTCCCATTCCAATAACTCAGCTTTAAAGGCAGACTTTTCTCATTCTCTCGGTATATATTGAGCTGAAAGGTCCATCCGCACAGACATTTCTGCGGCAGTGACTCACATTCGCTGGTAAATTTCACAAATATTGGACTGAAGGCTATAACTACAGGTCATAATATCCAATGAAAAGGTGCTGTGGAGTGTGACTGCAGCAGCTGTCCATGGTGCTGAATAACGTGAGATGGGACGTGAAAATGAAATGGCAAACTGGTAATTCATATATTGTACATACAGAGATATTTACTTATTTGTTATGTTTTTTCTATTCAATAATTTCTTTAAGTTTACAGATAGAATGGGAGGAAACTTCACTCTGACTTTAACTATTATTATACTTGTATTATACATTATTCTATCAAATGAGCAGTGACAGGATCATCAGAAGTGATTCAATGAATGAAGCTGTGTTGAGTTTGTGATTTCGCATAATGTACTTTTTATCATGAAGAGTTTATAGTTTGTTTTAATTAGCTTAAAAATTTTATAAATATAAAAGACCAGTTATTTCCATTCTTTCACCAGTTGATGCTCAATTGGTTCTATTAAAATTATTTTGTCCAGTCAGTGCCATAATTTTTTGGCAACCAACATGTCTACTGTCAGATGCAGGGCCGTCACCAGCACTGTACATAGCTGGGGAAGTGCCGGGACCCAGAGTTCCCGGCACATACAGTTGCAGTTAAGGAATCCATGGGGTAAAGGAGGACTGTAATTAAGATGAGAAACTAAAGAATATTTTAGGTAACGGGACTCTTTTAGTTTCTGAATTTTTAATGCTGCTACATGAGTTCACTGCAAAGGGGCCCACTGGGGCTCTGTCGCCCAAGATGGATGGATGTAGAGCATAATTAGCTAACAAACATCACTGATCACTCAGTAGTTGAACAGGCAAGAAAAATATTCCAGCTGCATCTGAAACAAAGGATAACCACCCATTTAAAGGAACAAAAAACTTGATGTGCGGGTGGTGAAGGGTGCTCTTTAAACTTGATAAAGACAGTCTTTTCTGAAATAGAAGCAATAATTGGTGCAATAATTAGTTAAAGTTGTCTGGGTTCATTAATTTTTTTGTTTAAATTATCCCCAAGTTGTGTTAAAATAACAAAGATGTTATACATATCTCTCTTTGAGGCTCCAGTCCAGTCCTCCAGTCAATGTTGACCAATGTTGATATAAAGCAGCTCATTGCTGATGTTGCATCAACAGTACACTCCCTTTACAATGTCTGGCTGTGTCCTGTAGATGCTGCTTACTGTTGATGGGGCATCACTGAGCTTCATTATTATTTTCATACCACTTAGGTCCAATTGTAATAAAACAATGATGAACCCAGACACCCCTTTAAGACTCTTGAAAAAGACATCTCTAACCATACTGTACAATGTACCACAAGTATGTCTATATAAAAGAATAGCCACCTATATACTGCAGTGTTTCATTTGGAATGTTTAAATAAGGCAATTATTCATCACCAGCCATGTCTAGTAAACAGTATTAAGATCACTTTCTGACACCTTCTACCTGACATGAAGGTCATGACACTCCTGACACTCTTCTGACCTCATGACATGACCTGAGATTAGAATTGTTCCTAATGCAAAGCTGATGCAACTCGCTTTGCAGTTTCTTGGATCATACTGTTATATGCTGTTATATTTTGAAGGAAACAAACTATAATTCTGGGCAATTAAACATGTGAATATGGAATTACCATTATTTCTAGAGATGAACTTTCTTTAAAGGTGAACTTATTCTGATACTAAGTTTGAGAGAAATCATCTCCCCCCTGCAAAATGTTTTCAGTAAGCCCCCACTGAGTACAGACACTATTCAGGTATGGAATAGAAATTTAGGGTAATTGCCAAGTTGCAATGTGCAGCCCGTGCTGGCAGTAAGAAGGCGATAGTATCCATGATATGCATGTACACCTACTCTTTTTGCCCCTCTAGTCACATGCTTCTATAGGTTTCTTTCTATGTACACATTAAAGGACATCTACCACAAGATTATGCATTGTAAACCAAGCACACTTTCATGCTGGTGTGTGCTCCCTCTGGCAGGATCTGCTGTTCTTTTATCTTCTTATGCCCTGTTTTTTTAAAGGCTTTTAAAATTATGCAAAAGAGCCAGAAGGACTCCAGGCTCCATAGAAGTTAATGGAGCCTGGAGCCCCTCAGGCTCATTTGCATAATTTTAAAGCTGTTCATGCTACAGGGGGCACATACCTGTATATATGTGTGTTTGGATTACAATCCTTGATCTGGTGGTTAGAAATTCCTTTAAAACAAGCCTGTCAGTTTCCAGTTTGATGGGCTCGTGATCAACTTTACAAATTGATGACCAATCTGACACAAACCCCTTGTAAATCTTGGGCCTGTGTCCTCTAGTCAAGAGCCAGAAATGAGAGCCAGTGTATGTGAATGACTGTCAGATATTATGTATAAACCTTTTCACTTGAGAGCAATGGCTGTTGCAAAGGTAATATGCAAATAGTTACAATTTCACTCCATATTATTAGTTGAGCACCTGAAAATTCTAACACGGTACCCTCGATGATCACCTGATCACAGTTGTCTTTATGTTCAGGAATGGGTGTTATAATGAAGCCAGGCCGTTATTGCTAATTGAACATAATTATTAAATGGGATTTTATTTTATTTCAGAGAAAAACTTCACATAAGCCAGGGTAGGTGGGTAAATATAAAAATATCATATACATTTCTTGCTCTCACTGCCAATTTTTGCATGCGGGGCAGTCCCCAGCTCACTATTTTTACTGCCAGCTGGACCAGAAGTGTTGGCGGTCCAAATCCAATGGATGTGAGCACTACATCCAATTAGTTGCCTCAGTGGTCACAGTGATATTATTCTGGATGTAACTATTCTTTACATGGTCAGCTCTAGGTTTCAGGAAGCCCCTGGGTGACTGTGCCTCAGTGGACCCCTTTGCAGTGAACTCTCATGGCGGCATTAAAAATTCAGAAACTAAAACAGTCTCCTGTTCCTTAAAATATTCCCTAGTTTATCATCCCAAACAGCCCCTCATTGTTATTTTATACACAGCCCACTCATTGTTATTTTATACACAGCCCACTCATTGTTAATTTATATGCAGCACCCTCATGGGTATTTTACATAAAGCCCCCCTCCCACCCTTTGACTTCATTAGATACAGCCCCCTTAGCCTCATGGATTCCATATAAACAGCCTTATGTGGATACCTCCAGCAGCTCGGGGCCCCGGCACTTGCCCGGGTATACCCAGTGCTAGCGCCGGCCCTGCTTGTGAGTGATATTTTCAGCCCAGTCAGCAGTATAATCAGTGAGAAGGGAGGAGGGGACATGCCAAGATAATAGGGGGCCTGTACAAGGATTTGTTCTTATGAAAAAACCAAGAAAACATCCTTCACAAGTATTCTCCAATTTGACTTACAGGGTAAGGGTTCACATATGAAATATTTTATTTATCCAAGTTGTATAATTTTGTTGTGAAGGCACTTAACACCTTAGACGTTAATTTGCAACGTTAATACAAAAATTACTATTATTATATGATTACTCTTACAATAATCACTGTTATTGCTGGGGTGAAATCAAACTTGTCATTTTCGGCTAAAAATATTTGTTTTCATTTTTAGATTGAGATAAATATATTTAACAATCAGGTAACTTGCCATTAAATCTATCTCCACAATTCTTAATCTGTTCCAGCATTCAGCACAGCATCTGTTTTCTACTCCAGGATTGGAATCCCACCAGCAGGGGTTACGAACCTTATTCATAGGCTGAGTAACTGCTGCTTACTGTAGTGTACAATAATTGTTTTTCACTCGGAAGCCAAATGTACCATTCACACCTCTACGCAACACATGTTTGTTATAAAGCACATTTTGTGCAGACAGAAAGAAATCTTTTTTTTTTTTCTAAAAGGGAGTCATAAAACTTTTTTTCAGACATTCAATCATATTTTTTATACATACAAGCTGTAAATATACTGTAAGTAGATAGCAGATAGCAACATCTCTTTCACCCATCACAAAGGCCACAAAGTGCTGGTGGCCACCATTACTGCTTTCTTGCATGGAATTCCTTGTTCTGCCCCCAGGTTCCTGCATAGAGTATGCACCCCATGGCTAATTCTTTTGGGCCAATGTACATATCCTGCATATAGTCCCCAGCCAATCTACAGCACGCCAGTGTAACTTAAAGGTGTTACCAAAAGAAACTTTAATGCACACTATTAAAATAAATGTGCCATATTAAGCAACTTGCTATGACATCCCAACCCAAAGTCATATGACCATGGTGCAGAGATTGAGTTGTTTACAGTTAACTGTCAGTTAATCACATTCCCAGCACTATACAGGGCTTTAGTCATGTGACGTGTGATATCAAACCCAGATGGGAGGAAGGAATACTCATAAGGAATGTGCTTCATTCACTTGGTGTTGAATGCAAGAGGCTGAGCGGACGCAAATTGCAATGTTCAGAAGTGTGCAAACATTAGAGGTTCCGGGCCCGTAATGTTCAGCATTCAGGCTGGGCAGCCCATCACCAGCTTTTCGTCTTAACAACATGCAATGAATCTATATAACATGATGCTGTTGAGGATATTTGAAGAGAGCTCATGAGCAGCCACGAGTAACATCCTCAACTGGTGCTGGATCCACTCATGGTTATTTACCC
The DNA here is from genome assembly GCA_019512145.1 of Engystomops pustulosus. Taxonomy (NCBI): domain Eukaryota; kingdom Metazoa; phylum Chordata; class Amphibia; order Anura; family Leptodactylidae; genus Engystomops; species Engystomops pustulosus. The sequence continues at coordinate 54,123,182 of CM033643.1, forward strand.
TTTAAATGCTGCTGGCATGCATACTGCCATTTTGTCTAGGATCGTTATACTCTGTGACATCATCTGGATCAGCAACCTGTACCATTGACTGTACTCCAGGAGTGTCACTCTGCGCAATCTGTAACAGTGTAGCATACTGTTGCAGATCAGTAGCCAGTACATCATATATTGCAATACAGAACCCCTGACATTTGATCACCTGAAAGGTTCTGCTCATTACAATCAGACACCGTTCTCTCCCCGAGGAGATAGTATCAGCCCCATGCAATCGATGAACACAGATGGCATAGGAGGGGCTTTACCTGCTCACTTCTAACTATGAGATTGTCACTAGGTTGAAATTTGGGTAGGGCAATAGCAGCAGAAGTGGGCTCCCTGAATGAGCAATCATGACATCAGGGCACATCTGCTCATCATTTTAACTTGAAGAGCGGGGGGGGGGGGTTATTCAAGTATATACAGTGGTTACAGAAGGATTCAGACTCCTTTACATTTTTCACTTTTTGTTTCTTGCACCAAATTGGTAATATCAAAAACATTATGTTTTTGCTGATTATTGTATACTGTACACCCAATATGTACATAAAAAAACAGAAATATAGATATTTTTGATAATGTTTTAAACAAGAAAAACTAAAATATTACATGGTCAGAATTGTTCAGCCCCTTTGCTCAGTATTGGTAGAAGCAGCTTTTGATCTAGCACAGCCATGATTCTTCTTGGGAATGATGCAAAAAGTTTTTCACACCTGTAATTGGGGATCCTATGCCATTCTTCCTTGCAGATCAACCCCAGTTCCCTCCGATTGGATGGTGAATGGTCAGGAATGGTGACAGAGTTTTTTTTCTGTTATCATGGGGTGCAGAGTATACATTAATGAGCAAAACAAAGAACTTTTTTGATCTTACCAATTGGCTTTAATGAAAAAAAGAGTGAATACTGAATACTTTCCATACTCACTGTATATTATATTCTGTCAGAAAACTGTTTATCCGTTTATTATGGGCATAGGACTTTTGTAAGGCTTTTATGAGCTGAGTTTATGTTCACACGTTGAAGGAGGGTTAAACATGGAGTTGGACTGCTCACTGGAAAGAATGAGCAGGCATTACAGCCAATAAATGATCTAAACCTCCTTGCCTATTCACATTGTAATTAACTGCCACAGTTTCTATTTTGACATATATATGGAGTAAAGGATTTTCAGTGTGATCCTGGAATGAAAACTCTCCTATGTATTTCCTTACTTGCTGCTACTAGTGTACAGTGAGTTGCGTAGGAGAGCAGAGCTAGTGGTTTACTCTTTAGATGCCATAGTTATAGTAATCACAGTATCTAAGCACATTTTATAGCAGAGGTGACCAATATGTACGCTATAGCTGAAAATTTGATTCTCATGGTAAAAGAAATAAAAAAATAAGTTGATTTTTGTTTTTTTTTCACTGCACAAGAAAGAACTAAATTATGATGCCCCCCAAAAAATCAATAAGACTTGTTGCACTAAAAACAAGCCCAAACAAAGCCTCTTGTAATATGCTGACATGAAAATTCTAGTGTATTCATCATGGAAAAATTTGAAAAATATTATTTTAGTCTTCTTTGCCCAAAACAGGCTGGTCACTAAGCAGTTAAACTAAACAATCTGGGGGAGACTCAACATAATTGCCCCAGATAAAACTGTTCTAGTTGCCCATAGAAAACAATTAGAGCTTGGCTTTAATATGAGAAACAGCTGTGGGAAAATGAATTTTTTTAGATCAAAACATTTTTTTTTAAAGAAAACAGTAAACTGGGTAAAAGGTTGCAGGAATTTTACAGAACCTGTTGTTTTAATATTAAAACAAACATACGCAAAATAAAACATAAGCATTTCTATTATATGGAACATTTACTTTTTAATATAAAATGTGCATGTATTTATGAATGGAAATTTATACCAAAACATTCTGTATGTTGCTTGATAGGCAGTTTTACATCTATATCATGCAGATTGACAATTTCATCTACTAAGCGGCAGAAATTCTCATGATTTATAGAAAAGCTGAATTGTATAGAGGGAGTTCCCTCTCATATATATTGCTAGAAACTGTGAACTTGTGAAGGCAGTGAAGCAAGTGGTGCTGGGGATAAGATATATGGCTGCTTAATGCTGAAACAAGTAATTGTTTAAGGATCCACTCTGTGTTCATGGGTTTATCTTGTGAATAATTCTTTCCTTACACCTTTTCTTGAAAAGCAGGGCAGCATGAATGACATAATGTGGATTGCTGACTTCTTCAAATCAAAGTGTTCTTGTCTTGAAAACCATCAAGACATTTTGTTAACAAAAGTAAAACCTCTCAACAAATCTACATTTACTTTTACTCAATTAATTTAATCAAAGTCTCTATGCAAATAAAAGCCATTTGCTGCTTTAAAATCCAGAGTTCTTTTTTGGCTCCAAAATTACTATAGTAAAAAACCACCACACACAACATGCCGAACCGGAGATAGCCACCTCATATGTCCCTTTGGAGGTGACAGCAAAGAGCCACTCGGCTCACCTCTTATAGTTACAATTCCACACACTAAGTATCACTGCCACCACCTGTTCTTAAGCTCTACCATACAGGTTGCCAGGAACCCTACATGTACACCCCAACACTATATTAGGTGCATACAAAGTCATCTAGACATGCACTGATTACAGCAGGACACAGGTTGAGTTCTAGAAACTCATGGGCTTAGCAGTAATTAAACTCTCTGAAGTTATCAGCACATATACTATAGAGCAGTGGTGGCGAACCTACGGCCTACGCCCCAGCACACCAGACAGGACTCAAAGAATCTTCCTGCAGTTCCAAGCAACTTAAAAGATGCTGCTTTCAGTCATATGTTCATACTTACTTCGCTACTTGGGACTGTAGGAAAAGGGAGAATGAATAGACAGGGTCGAATTATCTTTGGAGGACCTTCTGCTGGCCCCATGATTCTCTGTGCACAGAGGGACACTGGAAAGCAGCTTAAATGATGCACATTTTCCATCTTTCTACTGTGTTGATGTCCTTGGGAGGCTAATATGATTGAAAGTTGTTGAAGAACAGGGAGCAATAAGTTACTTTTTTTGGGTTTTGGGTTGCTTTTTGGGCACTCGGCTGCTAAAAGGTTCACCATCACTGCTATAGAGCAACAAGGAGCAAACCTGTTTTATTTTTTCATGTACAGAGCGGTATGAGGGCTCATTTTCTGCCTCACAAATCGTACATCCTAGTGTCAGCATTTAAGGAGGCAGGGATTTTTCGTTCATTTTTCTCTCTCCCTTCAAAATCCATAACGTTTTAATTTTTCCATGTACAATGTGAGGACTTATTTTCTGCATAACAAGTTTTACTTCACAGTGATGTTTTTTATTATTCCATGTCGTGTACTAGAGAGCTGGAAAAGTAATTGTGGTGAAATTGGCAAAAAAATGCATAATTAATAACGGTTTTATTGTGTTTTTAATGTGTACGAATTTTGAGGACTGTGCAACCTTTTGATCACTATTTATTACATTTTTCATGTGAGGTAAAATGGTGCTAGCACCAATCGCGGATATTAGTGGTGGGTGTTGCAATATGCCGCCTCTATACATCTGCATTGTACATGTACAGCGAAGAGCATGAAAGGGTTATTAGCGCATACCATGTAGTGAGAAGTCGGAAAATATTCCAAATGCTCTGAAATGGATAAAAAAAAGATTATGGAGGCCACTGTGCTCTTAGGAGCCTAGAGTGTGTCAGAAATTCTTTTACAGCCTTGTCCAGATCTGTGTCATTTGATTGTGGGCTCTACTTCAATAAATTATTTAATTTGCCATATTCTGACACTAATAATTTTTTTTATACAATGGAATACTGAGTTGCTAAAGGTGTTATTGCTTTAGTAACAACTTGACGTTTCCTATTGATCACTTTTTAATACATTTATTAGGTATTCCCAAATGGCAAAAAGGTGTCCATTCAGACATTTGGGCACTATTTTCTGTTACAGGGTTCTCTAATGAAAATAAAAGTTCTTTTAATTTCATAAATTGGGTTTGTGAAGATAACTACATGTGGACATTTTTATGATTTTTCTGTTTATTTTTATATCAGTGCTAGGGAAAGGGGGATGATTTTAATTTTTTTGACTGTTTTTCAGGCCCCCTAGAGTACTTTAACCCTATGGGGTCTGATCACTCCTGCAATATACTGCAATGCTACAGTATTGCAGAAGATTGCAGTTTTGCACATAATGGGGGATATTTATCAGGGCATTTGCGCCATGTAATGAGGTTTGGCTGGCTGGCAATATACTGAGGGTAGGCTGGCTATATACAGGGGACTATCTGAATGGCCATATACTTTGGGTGGGCTGGCTGGATACATACTGGCGGCAAGCTGAATGGCTATATACTTTGGGTGGGGTGGCTGAATATATACTGGGGTGGACTGGCTGGATGTATACTGGGCGGACTGGCTTGCTATATACTGGGAACAAGTTGGATGGCTATATACTGAGTGTGGGTTGGCTGGCTTTATACTAGGGTTTGTCTGGATATATACTGTGGTGGACTTGCTGGCTATATTTTGGGTCACACTGGCTGGCTATATACTGGGGGTAAGTTGGATGGCCATATACAGGGGGTGGGCTGGCTATATATTAGGGGCATGCTGGATGGTTAATTACTGGGGGCAAGCTGGATGGCTATATACTGGGGATGGGCTGTCTATCAAAATACTAGGTGCTGGCCGACAAACTATATACTGGGGCAAGGGATTTCTATATACTGGGGACTGGCTGCCTATTTACTGGCAGGCAGGTTGCTCGCTAACTCTCTCTCTCTCTCTCTCTCTCTATATATATATATATATATATATATATATATATATATATATATATATTATATGAATTAATTATTAAGACAAGAGACATGACACATGGGGATAGAAAAAGAGGGTGACACTATGGGGCACTTTTACTAAGAACAGTGCAAACTGTAGACCGAGAAAGTGACCACTTTTTTTAAACATGGGGCTTGCAACACAATCTATGGGACTGTGCATGTTAAATCTGGCGCAAGGACTGACTGAGCACTGGAACACCCCTAATTTGTGTTCCATGTTGACTAGTGCAGCCGTGCCACAAAAGGGTCGTGTGCGACGTAAATGTGATGCAGGCACCTCTTAAATACTTGTGCAAGCAGTTTGCACTAGAAAGAATGTGGAAAGTCTTACAGAAAACTGGCAAACGGCCCTTAGTGAATGTGCCCCTATGTCTGTATTAATTTTCATGCTTATGCTATTTATGAAGCAAAGGAAGACAGAGGAGGGCAAGGAAGACATTTTACTCTGTGATTAAGTGATTAAGTCATCTTGCTTGGTTGCCCTGGAAGACAACACCCTATCCACAGTAATATCAACCTTTGCCGGGGGGTAAAAGTTGCATCATAACCCACAAACTACCAAATAGATCTGATCAATAAATTCTATCAAGCTCTGGCGCATCGATATTAATTTCAAGAAGCTCTGCTGACAGCTTTGTGTCCAAACAATTCTACGTCTGATTCTGCTCTGTCTGGTGTAGAATTGTGCTATAGCCTGCTCCAAGACCTGGACAGCTTGGAGCCCACGTGGTGTGAAGGTATTGTATGGGGGGAAATACTTGCCATTTCTGGCCATGCACCAGGAAATGCTACTTTATCAAGGCTTGTATGTTTACCTTAACAGGATCTCTACTTTTCTGCTCAGTTTCTTTTCTCAGGCACCTCATTTATTCCAGAACCTCGTTTATCAAGTATACATAGGTAAATCCAAGGTTTGACGCAAAATAAGTAAGAAAGTTAAATAATGTTGAAAAATGTCCTGCCTTTTCTTGGTTTATCACATCAGTAAGGGGTTTGCAAGCTGTTTGTGATAAACTATATTGTTCAGGGAAGACATTGCCATCTGTTTGTTTAAGAACATCATTTGTCATGGTTTATCTCTAGATAAAAAGTTATCCTTTGCACTCATGAACTCTGCAAATGTTTCATACCTATGGGAGCATTGCGCACATATAGGGCTCCTACAAAATCAATCTTTGTATATTGATTGTAAACAAAGATTTTCATTATTGTTATCTAATTTTTTTAAATCATTTTTTATTTTTTATCATTTTTTTCTCAATAAATAGGTTCTCAATATTAAATCGGTCGGGGTCAAACAGCAAGCACCCCCATGGAGAAGCAATTCTCAGCATCTGATATTTAGAGAATAGAAGATGAAAACATCTATAACATGTATGTATTTTTACGGCTCTCTTAGATTTCCCCTACATACCACATTTTCTTTTCTGCTTCTCTTTGTAGACTGTTTTATTTTTCATTCTTGGAATAACCTTATAAAATTCAAGGATAGAAATATCTGTTTGTATAAATGCATATATTTTTATCTAAATTATTTATATCCACATCATCGTTTCTACTGTAAATCTCACAGTATCTACAGAAAATATTATCAAGTCATAAAAAGGAGTTTAATTGTATTGTACTTGTATTGTGATTTCTTGACAGTGTTTAACCCCTGATTGATTGTAAAGTTTTTTTTTTTTTTATGGTGGTGTTGGATAGAACTTCTGATCTCTTGTCCTTTAATTGGGCCAGTTATAAGGAAGATCACAAGCTTCTTGGCATCATAGCATATTTAAGCATGATCACGGAGCGCAAAAAAATGTCTGCCAGAATCATGACCTAATATTTTGCCTTTAAGGCAATATTCTTTATTGAAATACCCTGTGCTGTTTTCCAAAGTATTGTCAAAGCAAAGGACATCTATCAGTTTACTGATGATAGATGTGTCCTAATAAGAAGATATTCTTGACTTCTTTTATTAAAACCCCATGTATACAAACAGATGGAGCGGGGTACACAGGACAGTAGTGATCATGGGTGCCTTTCCAAATATAAATTGGGGTCAGGGCTCTTCTTCATCTGTGATGGGGAAACATTTTATCAACTTTCTGCAGGAAAATTTTTTGTTGCAGCTTGTAGAAAATCCCACAGGAGGTGATGCTTTGTTGGACCTTCTAATTTTTAACAATGTGGAAATTGTCCAAAATGTCACTGTCTGGGAAACCCTTGGGAACAGTGATCATAACATTATTATTTTCCTCTTAAACTGTAAACATTGAGTTTTCAGGAAGGCTAATTTCCTGAAATGTAGGGCTGCACTACAGAATATAGATTGGGATACAGCTACTTTGAAGAAAAAAATGTAAAAGTTACCGCTCTTGATGGTGGAATACTTAAAAATGACTTTTACTGTAATATAGTTGCTTGGTAGCACCACATTCCTAGCAAGCAATTGAGTAAAGTCATTTCTTTGATTATTGTATGGTAAATAGATAATAAAAAAAATAGATAGTAAAAAAAAATAAAAAAATTAACGTATCAATAAATTTTATGTACCTAAATAAAATGTAAGTGAAAGAACAACTTGTGGTGGTTGGAGCCTGGCCACAGAGCCAGAGTGCTGTGTGTGAGTTAGCTCCTGTTGCAAGGATCCATAATCTTTATCCAAAGATGGGAAAACCATATAAAGAAATACATGGGACAGAATGAAGACACCCAATGTGAAGAAACACTATGGGGACTCCACCACCTAGAAGAAGCTAGTAGAAGTTTGCCTCAGAGGTCTTTTTGGACCTTCTTTTCCCAGAAAGAGCTGCTCAAATTTTCATTAAACACATTCACAGAGCTCTAAGACCTCATCCGAAAGAGAAGGACTCCACATGATATAATATGTGGACTGCTAAGCTACCTGGACACAGCAGCCAACTTAAAAGCTGTAAGAGAAGGCTATGTTACTAATCTATGCTAATGGCTATTAATTCTTTCATGAAGGATTGTTAATGTGTTGGAAATAAGGCTTACTATGAACAAAAGGTCAAAACCAATAAACGCACTCTTGAAACTCTTGGAATTATGGAAGAATCTAGTAGACCTCCTAAATGCAAAAGGGTGCAAAAGATTGCTTATATTTAAAATATTGTCACTATACTCAAGGTTAGTGATGAGCGGACCTCCTCAAATGTGGACATTAAAATATGGGCTTAGCTATTATCAATGTGTCTCAGCAAAGTACTCACAAATAGCTTAACCAAGAGCAAGTCGGCTTTGTCCAGGGTAGAAAGGGGAATCAAAACTCTAGTAGAGTAATTCACATCATTGAATAAACTGGGACTACATACTAGCCACATTAAAACACTTTGGACTACCAGTGATCTTTATTAATTCAATAAAGACTCTACTTGCTTCAACTTAGTGCAAGAATTCAAGTTCACAATACTCTATCAGACCCTTTCCAAATAAGAAATGGGACTAGACAAGGGTGCCCCCTCTTCTTAACCATCTTTTTCCTTGTCATGTAAACTCTTCTTCAGGCATTGAGAGAACATCAACATGTAAAGGGTCTGCATATCAGTTTTATAAATTATCTTAATGCAGCTTTTGCGGATGATCACCTGATGATGATAATCAATCCTATAGAAGTTTTCACCACATTATGTCCTTTTGAATTTGATTGTCTTGCTACAGAACCATTGGCCTGGGCCTGGAGGCCTGAGGGCTACTTGAAACTTACCGTCAAAGTGCACTCTCATAGTGGGTAATAACTACAAACCCCTAATATCATCACCTTGACCTGCTATGCCAGTTAGACTCCTCCCTTTTTCACAGAATGCCTAGTAGGAAATTTTAACTGGTTTCAGTACCTCTCCAGCAACCGCGCAACCACAACCAGGCTTGGCGCTAGCTGTCAGACTAGGTAAGTGGTGGCGAACTCACCTTGCGATGTCCCTGCAGGCTAAGGCCCTGCCTAAAGCAGATAAACCGCCCTTATAAGGAGCGGACAGGTAACGGGAATACAAGAATAGACCAGTTTTCACACTGAAGCACAGAAACCAACACAAGACTGAACAGGGAACCAGAATACAGGAATATACCAGTGTTCACATTGGTGCACAGAATACAAACACAGGACTGAGACAGGGTCAAAACAACACATATATACAGGTCTTCAGGCAGGTATACACAGGTCAGATCCAGATACAGGTACAGGCGGGATATACACAGGTCAGGTCAAGATCAAACAGGTAATATACAGGTCAGGTCAAGATACAGGAAGACAAACGGAGACAGGTAAACCTGAACTAGATACACAGGTAAGACAAGACTCAAAATAACCAGCAAGGTCTGATGGGAATGGGCAGGTATATAAGGACGATCCCGGACACGCCCCCAGAACACTGGGGAACTGTCCATTAGGCTAGTAACCCTTGCAGGGCAGGACTAAAATGCAAGGAGCAGGGTGTGGCTCAGATAATGCAAACACAAGCAGTAAGCCACAGTTCACACACAAAAAAACGCCATTTATTCCGCCAACTGCGGATAATGCGAATTAGGCACTGACGTTACAACTGGTATTTGAAGTAAGTTCGATTCAATAATCATTAGAAATACTATCCACTATGGACCACCAAGATAGTTTGATTGACTTCCTTCACAAACCTTTTCCTTTTAGACATTTTCTTCATAAAATGGAAGTTTCTGTTAGACAACTGTTCACCAAATATTCTCTGACAAGCTCTCTTACTTGTCTAGAGAAAATAAGGTTAAAACACCAGCAACTGAGAGGCATCCTTCCTACCCTCTAAAAATTCTTCTGTCAGAATTGAACCCCAAAGTCAAACTTGACTATATTTCACAATGGGAACAGGGATTAAACGCAACTTTTAATGATAAAGAAATTCACTTAAAATAACATGGGTTCTCCAAGTGCATCAGACTCTCCCTCATATGGGGTTAATCACAACTAGTGATTTTTAGTGAAAGAATCCTCCCCAAAATGACAACATCCTGCAATGCCAGCATGCATGCAAAGTCTAACCATTTAAATGCCACTGGCACCAGCACCGAGTGCTGGTGTTAATGGTGGGGGAGGACGGGTTTGAGCTAACCGCACCTTAACAGTAGAATACAAACTTTAACTTTGATTTAGGTCCGCTCATCAATACTCATAACATATGCTGGAGATTTGGCGCACCTGGTGCCTCCCATATGCATGTCTTCTGGTCATACCTGGACCTACCTAAGTTCTGGGAGGAGGTTATGCTTATTACCAACTTGATCAATACCGAAAGCAGTACACTAACACCTGCAACAATTTTATTATGGCTAGCCAATAAGTCTTGGTTAAGTCTCCAGAAACCTCTTAATGACTATTATGTTCCAAATTCTAAATTACTGGTCCCTTGTCATTTGCTCAGTAAAGTCTTGCCATCTATCCCAGAATATCTCAACAAATTTAGTCACCTGTATGGACATAAAAGCAGTAATTTATCTCCAAGTTCACACCTTTTTAACCCCCCGCCTCCCCCAACCTTCTTCGAGGTTATGTAAAGTCCTCGCCTACCTTCCCACTTCTTTCAGGCTAAATTATTTACTGTCATTAGGATCTTAAAGAATTTTCCCTGCTTGTATGTAGTGGATAATGTGGAAATGGAAATATATATCAAAAACTTGGCCCACCATTAACAGTTAAGATGTGTGATTTTTCAGGGATTAATCACTAGTGGAACAGATGACACACTGCACATATCTGTGTCCAAAAATCAATCAGTGTTAAAAGAAGTTTATTGCATTAGTTTTCTATAAATTAACCTGAAACAATTGATCAGTGAGTAATATACACAGTAGTAGATCAACATTCACTGAAAGAAGAACGCAAAGACTGGTGGGTTTTGAGAATATCTGTTTGGTTATGATATCTCACACTGCCTGTATCTAAAGAGGAGTTGCTTAAATTGCAGTCTAAATGAAAAAAAAACCTTGTTACAAAGGCTGTGTAAAGCCTTGCATGCCTGTAAACACAGCGTGCATTAAAAAAAATGGGAGCTCTTTGTGCTCCCAGACATTTAAGCCTAAGGTATAGTGAACCATAGAATTCACTGAAGCTTAAGCAGCAAGAACATCATAAACTCTATGATCTAGGTTTTTTTTATGCTGCATCTACAAGATAAATGACCTGATCAAACCAGGCAGAAAGCTATGTAATCCTAAAGACAGTAATCATAAAAAATCTGAAGTACCAGATGTATATTATCATTTTAACTGTATGAAATGGAGAAAAGAATCACCTTGAATTATTACTATTACTTTCAGAGTTTGGCTACACAGATACCAAGCTATCTGTAAAAGTAAGATTAGGGCTGGAAACACATGTTGGAGAAGTCAATGTATTGCTGAAGTTTCAAATTGTAGTGGATGAAATAAAAATAAAGAAGTTATGCAACATATCTGAATATCAGATGATCAAAGGAGAAGTTCATGAGATTGAATATGTGCGACTTTATATTATAATTCACTGCAGGTTTTAAAAAATGAGACCTGGATGAATGTTGAGAGTTCTGGTGAGCTGGAGAAAAGTAAATGTTACCAAAAGAAATATACGGAAAAGTACAGGTCAGCAGGCACTTTCACTGATCAGCTGTTGCGTGTGGGTGACCTTCGCCCTGCTCAAGTCAATGGAATATGACAGCAGGCACCGCAAAGACTGTCAGGAATAGGACCATCCTTATAACTTGTGGTGCAACCATGTGCATGTGGCCTAACACTGAGAATGGAACCAGAAACACAGTTACAACCCCTTGTGGTTAACCTATCTGTTAGAGATTTTATCCAGGGCTCTGTCAACCCTCCCTCAGTTATAAGGTGATCTCCAAATTAATTGTTACAGGGGAGGATAAGATGGCTACTGGTACCAGGATGATGGAGTATCACACAATCATCCTTGTGCAGCCTTGTATATAGAAAACAGAAATACTTTACATAACAGGTGATAGAATACTAAAATGCTATAGGTTAGCTTGAATATGCTTTGAGTACCTCCCAGATACTCCCTAGACTATTTTCCCAAAATAATGCAGACAAGTTCTACGTTTCATTTTTTCTGAAAAGCACTGTTCCCATTATCACTATCCCACCAATAAATGTACTTTGAAAGTTCTCCAGAAGTCAAACCATGACCTTCAAACAGAAGCTACAGAAAGGCAGAGGCTACAAGGAAAAACTATCTCTAGGCAGATTCCACAAGATGGTGGCTAAATCATGAGATGGATGACAGTGAACAAGATGGCATCTGGATGAACAAAATGGCACCTGGAGAGAAATATTATATCCATGACATAATCCTATCTGTAAAAATTAAATGGCAAAATTTATCACAGGTAAGAGAAGTGATTGAATACAAACTCTAGACACCTTGATCAGTACAAATAATGTATGTGTCAGCAAAACTGATTCTATGTCATATTTAATCTGATTATGAAAAACACAAGACTCCTCATTCAGTTCATGCAAGTTTCACAGTTCTACAAAATTCCTCTCTGACTGAGCAAACTACACAATTTAAAATTTTAATAATTTTATTAAATGCGGAAGACCGCAAGAGGATTTTCTGCAAAATTGTAAATCACTCAGACAATTTAATTCCACCGTCATGATCCTAACTGATAATTAATGCTTCCTATAAAGCATGAATAACAATGATCTGCTTAATTTTAATGGATTATCACAAACAACTCTATCTCGTATGATATATTTTTTTAAAACTTTGTATAAAATGTTATGGGATGTGGTAATACTTAGCTGATTAGATGGACTCTCATACCCCTGGGCTTGTTGCTAAGATATTGAAATTAACTTCTAAATATTCATACTCCATATGACTTTTGAAAGTTTAATATGGCTTGTTCGGCTATAGAACAATTTATAAAGATGCCATCCTTACTTATGAGAACACATTAGGGGACAGACTTTAACCGTACCCTGAAGTGTGTGCGCCTTACCTTATACAAGCTATGTTAATTCAGAATGAATGTGATGAGAATGTTATTATTCATAACTAGCAATTATAATGCTATTTTAATGGCACGGAAAATGATAAAGCAGGCACTCATCTCAAATTGTCAGATAGTCATTTAATAGCAATGTCTTGTGATGGGCTCTGTGACTTTAGTTTAATTGTAGTATTGCCTGAAAATAATTTCATAGGTATAGAGGTTTTATGCTCCATATAAATAAGAATACATCCAATAAACTTAAGTTCACCTTATCCAATAAAATTGCTGAGGAAAATTTATACAAATTGCATTTTGTCATCCCTTATCAAGTACTGCAGTGTAGGGTTATGTTCACATCTGATTTACACAATGGTCTGATGGTGCTATAGGAGGTGCACATGGATTTTTTAAATCTATTTATATCTATGTGACAGTACTAGAGATGAGTGAGTATACTCGTCCGAGCTTGATGCTCGTGCGAATATTAGAGTACTCGAAACGGCTCCTTGCTCGGACGAGTATGCTCGAGATCGAGCATTTACTTAACGAAACACAGTGAAGAACAGTGAAGAATACAATTAAAACAGTGAACACAGGATCATTTAAGTGAAGAACACATTGAAAGAACACAGTGAAGGATACATTGCAGATGTTCTGAACATCTGCCAACTTATTCAAAGACACAAGCGCCGAATGGAGGTGGAGCGGAGCAGGGTCTGGAGTGAAACGGAGCAGGCATGCAGGAGCGGAGGCTGGATCAGGCATGCAGAAGGGGAGGCTAAAGTGGAGCGGAGCAGGGGCTGGAGTGGGTATGGAGGAGCAGAGCGGAGGGCTAGTATGTGAAGAACAATATGTGTGAAGAACATATTGCAGATGTATGGAAACATGGGGTTCATTATTCGATACGAGCATTCGAGCATCGGGAAAAGTTCGACCAGAGTAACGAGCACTCGAGCATTTTAGTGCTCGCTCATCTCTAGACAGTACCTTTTGTAATAAAATCTTATATAAGCTGAATTCTTATCAGATTTTCAATAACCTCCTATGGTTTCTACTTATGTATGATGCAACTTTATTTAACTTGTCATATATTCTATGCCACTTACATATGCCCAGAACAATGATAGGGGCAACGAAGTAACATCTAATAAGAAATAGTATATAAATTTATTGTGTCAAAATTTAATGTATTTTTTACAAAAGTTTGAACATGCACAGATCATGGGGGTCATTTACTAAGGGCTTGAATCGCGTTTTTACGGCGGGTTACCCGAATTTTTCCATTTTGCGTGATTTTCCTTGAATTGCCCTGGGTTTTTGGCGCACGCGATCGGATTGTGGCGCATCGGCGCCACAATAAACGCGACAGAAATAGGGGGCGTGGTCGAACGAAAACCCGCCGGATTCGGAGAAACCGCCGCATTTTTTAAAAAAAGTGTCGCTTGACACGCGCTTACCTGCACCCAGCCCGGCTTGGTGAAGTTCAGTGCATTCCGATGAACTTCAGTGCAGCAGCAACACCTGGTGGACGTCGGAGGAACTGCCTTAGTGAATCGCTGGAAGACCCGAATCCTCCACACAGAACGCGCCGGAACGCGACAAGATGAATGCTCAGACAAAAGTTAGATGCTAGGCAGCGCTATAATCTGATAAGTAAGTCATAACATGACTAAAAACTGTCATAGCTATGCAGAACATAGGAATGGTAAAGCATGTAACAGACAAAAGATGTTAAGAAAATATGTGAGCTGATCAATTCTATCATTTACAAAAAGATTTCCAGACGACAGAGGAATATAATTACCATGTGAAAAAGACCGGAAAGTTCTGGACAGCACCCTCCCCGACAAGTGATTCCATTCACAGATCTTTTTCAAGGGGTGGTGCTAGGGCAGTGTCTATGCACTACCACCTGGATTCTCAACCAATGAGAAATGAGGAGTAACAGAGGAACTCAGTTTTCCAGTATTGTTTCAGGCTTTATTAGAAATCCATGTGAGACCAGACATCGGATAAAAAAATAGTGCCGATCTATGCATTCAGCTTTCCCCTTAATCTTGATCTATCATAGATACAAGTAGATCACTAATATGTTTTTATCCAATGTCTGGTCTCATATGGATTGCCAATAAAGCCTGACACAATTCTGAAAATCTTCGTTGTGCTGGATTATTTTTCTGGATACGTTTACCATTTCTTGCCTTGAGGCTCCGAGCACCGTTTGTTCCAGAGAGCACTAAGGTAAAAGCGAGCTGATCGCATGTGTTATGTCTAATGAGGAACTCATTAGTCGTTAGGCTGACACTCAAGTAAGTTTATTGGTCTGCTTATGTGGCATATCACTTGGGTGCATGCACAGACCGAGTGTCGAGGAGGTGGGAAGCATCACCAGGAGCACTTATGTAATCCAGGAGGTGAGCCAACCAGCCAATTATGGCACACAGGTGTACAGCAGCAACAACGCACACACAGAGTAATGATGTCATATCTATGGAACCAAGTGATGCATGCACACAGCAGAACTCCAGAACATCAGAGGCCATGTTGTAAAAGGGAAGTGAAATGTTAAAACCACACACAGGTGTACAGCAGTACCAGCGCATGTGTATAGCAAGACTATGGATTAATATCCACAGAAACACATTGCGCATTTGTAAAAATAAAATATAAACAGAAAATCCAAAATCAGATTAAATAGAGCTGAAACTGATAAACTGAAAAATTATAATTTAAGAAAAAATTTTGTGACTTTTGTCGTTTTTGCGAGTTCATTGTGACTTTTGCTGTCATTTTTTAAGTACGCCTTGGTCTGCACTTTGTGCAGTGCCTTATGTATCTTTAGTTTCCAGAAGTTCTGTGCATCTTTTCACTTAGGTATAACTCTTTTTGCTTATTTTTACAACCTTTTAGGCACAAATCTGCATCTGGTCCAGGGAAGGTACAAACAAAGGATTTGTGGACCCTGTTTTAATATAATAATAGGAATTGTAATTTAGAATTATTTCACATTCTTTATATGTTTAAAATTGTGCATAGTAACCTGTCTCTTGAAAATTCATAATTTTTTGCATTTACATTTTTTTTAATACATCCGTATAACATCCGTTATACTATGCGTTTTGTAAATGCAAGTGATAACAGAAATGTAATTAGGCATATCACCTCTCCTTAGCTGTTGTGATGGGTTTCAAAATGCAATTAAAACTCAATCAAAGCGCAATGTGTGACCTCACCCATAACATCATGTGTGACCGCAGCCTCATATGTCGTCATCTCCCTGGGGTGTGACTAGAGTGCTTAAAAATGCAGGACACACCCTCAAATCCAAAGTTAACAGTGGTGTCCACTCCTGCATATAACCCCCTCACTTGGCTTGTGTCCATGTGGATTTGAGACATTTGCAACAAAAAGTCTGAAAAATAATCCAAAATTTGCACCTGCCAGGATAGGAAAAACTGAACATGTATCACAAGTAAAAAGAGATGAACATACGTAAGGCACAAAAATGAGCTGCCAAATGTCTCAAAAAATCACAGCAAAAAGAAAAAAACTCTGATACATGACCCCTAATGTGCCTTTTTTCAAGTATACTGTGACAGCGATACTTTGATTTTGAAGGGACATAAAACTATAATGCAATAGTGCCTTTCAAATTTTGATGCAACTGCAAACTATAATGCGACAGCAACTTTCAGATTTTGATAGACCACAAAATTGTAGTGCAATAGCAACTTTCAGTCTGACAAACTATACTATGATGAGACAGCAACTTTCAGAATTTGATTGTCTGGCAAATTATACTGCAACAGCACTATTCAGATTTTGATGGACTGGTAAACTACACTGCAACTACACATTTCACATTTTTAAGTAACTGCAAGCTATAGTGTAACTCCAACTTTCAGGCTTCGATGGAATGGCAAACTATACTGCAATAGTGTCAAATTTTTACGCAACTACAAACTATAATGACAGCAACTTTCAATTGTTAGAATATCAAGGATAGAAAGTGATGAAGCCAAAAAGCAAAGTGGTCAAAAAACTGTTAGGCACACAAAGGGAATATGGGTGGGAAAGCCTGAGGGTGTGGACCTCAAAAGAAGAAGGAGGATAAAGGATGAATGACCTGTCAAGTGCAACATGGGGAGAAAAGTATGCCTACCCTACCTCTCTGCCTATTCTCAGGCCTGGAAGAAGGAGAAAATTAAAAACCAACATAGAACATAACATAATTATTTTCCCCGTAAACTGCTAAAAGAAAAACAAGTGGGAAAATCGAAAACATTAAAAAGGTCTATTTCCCGAAATTCAGGGCTGCACTACAGGATATCTCTGTTTATGGGTGGTGCCGTTTTGGGTGGTGCCAGTGCGCGTCATGCATCCTGTAATATACTGGATTGGCTGAATGTAGACATGATCCAATCTAACCTCAATAAAATTAATGTGTACAAGGCTCCTTGACCAGATGGGTTATACGCCTGAGTTCTTAAAGAACTCAGTTCTGTTATTGCTGTACCACTGCTGTACCAGATTTTACTTCAAGGATTCAGTAATGTCTGGTACAGTGCCAAGTGACTGGTGCAAGATGAATGTTGAGCTAATATTTTAAAAAAAGAATAATAAAGCTTTGGAACTTTGCCAGGCAATTACAGGCCTGTAAGCTTAATTTCCATTTTGGGGAAAGTATTGGAAAGGTTAGTAAAAGACTACATACTGTAGTATGTGACATCACATAGTATAATAACTGACAGCCAGCATGGGTCTCCTAATTATAGAAGTTGTCAGAATAACCTGATCTGCTTCTATGAAGAGGTGAGCTATGCCTGGATGGCGCTGCTGTGAATATTGTGTTCTTGGAATATACAAATTGCAGATGACACCAAGCTATGTAGTGTAATAGAGTCCATGGAGGATGTTCTTAGGTTGCAGGGAGACTTGGAAAAATTGATTGTTTGGTCATCCACTTGGCAAATGAGGTTTAATGTGGAAAAATGTAAGGTTATGCACCTGGGGGCTAATAAGCCACATGCAACATATGTCTTTGGGGGAGTAAATCTGGCAGAGTCCCTTGTTGAGAAGGACTTGGGTGTACTAGTAGATCATAGAGTAAATAACAGCATGCAATGTCACTCAGCTGCCTCTAAAGATAGCAAGATCTTGTCATGTATCAAAAGTGGTATGCACTCTCTTGATAGGGATGTAAAATTACCACTGTACAAGGCTTTGGTTCGGTCTCCCCTTGAATATGCCCTGCAGTTCTGGTCACTGGTCCATAAAAAAGATGCGGGAGAGGGTTCAACAAAGAGCCACAAAAATGATAAGTGGTTATGGGGGGTCTCAGTTATGAGGAACGATTCAAGCAACTAGATTTATTTAGTCTGGAAAAGAGACAACCATGAGGGGACATTGTTAATTTATATAAATATATGAATGGACCATATAAAAAAAAAAATGGTGGTAAGTTGTTTCAGATTAAATCAAATCAAAAGACGAAGGTACATTGTCTCTGTCTGCAGAAAACAAGGTTTAATCACCATAGGCGACGGAGCTTTTCTACTGTGAGAACTGTCAATCTGTCGAATAGCCTGACTCAGGCGCTGGTAACTGCAGGGACAGCAGAGAGCTTCAAGAAGGGTCTAGGTGCCTTTTTACACCTAAATAACATTGACAGCTATGTTATATAGAATTGTTTCCCCTAAATCCTTTCCTCATTCAATCCCTTCCCTTCCTTGGTTGAACTTGATACACATGTGTCTTTTTTCAATGGATATGATACTATGAACAGAGCGGCAGTGGAGGCAATGTCTTTCTTGATGAGGCTTGCAGGGTTTCTGTGAATGGTGGAAAGTTTGTAACTGACAGAAGGTGACCATGTTTAGGAGAGATATCACCTGTCGCTAGTATTAAAAAAAGAAGGCAGAACAAGATGGAATGGATTGGATAGACTGAAGACAAGGAAAAAAACAGTTATTATTAGTAGAATTACATAAAAGTATATTAAGTTAGAAGCAGTGCTTGACAGTAATGGTAAGGGAATGGTAAATAAATGGTGAACAAATGCACCTACACCTCAAATATATTAGATTCGTGAAAGCTCCAGTCAAAATGAATAAGGTTGTCCAACAATAATCTATTGTTTATATCTACTTTTAGACTTGAAAACATGCAGTTATTCTTTACATGTGTCTAGGTAATGCCAAGTGATATCTTATTTAGGTAAGTCATATCAATTACAATAAAGTTCAATAGGTATTTTAGAGTTTTGGAATGACAGATCTTTCTTCCTACTTGCATTGAGACCTCAATATTCAATTGAGCAGCATCAGAACAATCAGTAACTTTGTGTATATGTTTATCTGTGACAGATCATACTGTGTTAATGACAGTTCTGGCTGTGCTCACATGTAAATATCTTTTAAACCTTAGGGTGCTTGAGAACTGGAGTGAAGAGGTTTTAAAACAAATGCACGAATGGTTAACTAGATCAATTTCACTCTACAGATACATTTAAAGCTTCTCTGTATGTAACCATGTGGATGATTAACTTGTATTTAATTTCATGGTAGGAACTGAAGACAGAGTTGATATTGTCGTTGGCTTTTCCTTTTTAGACTCTTAGATTATATACAACTTTTAATACTTTTTTAAAAAGCCAACAGCCAAAGCCATTTCCTTTAATGGGTTTGTCTGGGCATTTTACAAATGTTAAATAAGGCTTGGGGTAGGCTACACAATAAAAGCAGTGTACAATGTGATATTGAGGGGGCGGGGGTATATATATATGCCAAACATGAAAGATTGAATTACTACACATAAGACTGCCCCCTATTTAATGCATAACATTTTATAACAAAAGTGCATTGTTAACTACAATTGTTTCAACAATATAGATTCATCAGTGTTACAATCAAGTGCTAATGTGAACAATAATATACAGAGTGACTGTATACACACATAGAGAAAAATATGGGCAAATAACTAACATTGATCAAATTTAGCAAAGTTTTAAAACAGATTACTAATCACTGATCATTATGTGTATCACCAGATGTGCGCTGAAATGCCCTCTGGAAAACAAGACCCAGAAGTGGGTCTGTCTATGCCTAGAGCGGATCACTCTGTCATACAGGTCACAGGCAGTCTCCGACACATACATATTAAATCAGGAAATCCCTTGTAATTGGAAATCACTGGAGAAAAGTAAAGGAATATAATAGTATGATGGACAACTTGAATAAGAACAAAGTAATGAGAATTATGTCCAAGACTCAACATGTTTAAATACATGTACTATACTGTTCCCAACACCAAAAACCTTATACATCTGATATACTTATGGTGGTTTTAACCATCATTATTACAAGTTCTGGGGAGACAGTTATCAGTACCTAGACCCTTCCTTTATGTGACTGGGGGGAGGAACCCTATATCAAGGTTAAATCAATCCTGCTACTTTTTAGCCACATGCAGTTACTGTTTCTCTGGCTGAGGTCTATGTTTGTCATGATGCAAACAGTGTGGTTCTGATCTGCTCCAAAGCCCTTTCAGTGTCTATAAGCCCTATGCAACAAATATGCAATAGCAACTTGCATGGAAATCAGCTTTTGAATGCACTATGATGCACCCAAATGTAATGGTGCAATTAAGGTGGTATGGGGATGGTTCAAGGTCTGAGTCTTCTCCACACAGGTCAGGTGTCTGCTGTATTATAAAGCAGACACTTGGCATTACCAGTTAAACTGAGTTTGTCATGGAATTGTGAAACCCTGATACGGTAGTGAAGTAGGAAATGTCAATTGGTTGCTACGACAGCCAGAAGAGCAGTATATTCACCAAAGGCTACAAAGGTTTAGTATTTGTCAGAACTCCAGCATGAACTAGTTAAGCAGATTGAGTTTTCCTAGGTTAACCACCATACTCAGATATAATGCTTAGAGGAGAGCTAGAGATGCTTGTGCACATGTTCTTGAGAAAGTGCTGGATTACTGTTATGTGAGATTCTTATACTCACTGTGTTTTGCAGTTATACTGACTTTTTGCCTGTACTTTGACTTTTCTACTTCTTTTTTATTTTGTACCTTGCTGCCATCTCTGTAAGCCTGACTTTGCTTTATTAATTCTCTTATTTATCTCTTGCTAATCTTTTTTTTACTGTACTGTGCACAAATCCAGGGTATGGACCCCTTTCCAGTTATTGGCTGCAGTTAGCACAGAGTCGACAAGCAGGCAGGGACAGAGATTGTAGGAAGAGCAGTGGTCGCACTTCTTTCTTACAATTGTGACAGTATAGCAATATTTTGTATAAGCGATAAGAATTCTATGCACTAAAAGAGCTTTATTAACTTATTGACAGCCATAAATACTGTATTAGTTTACTGCCGGGTTGAACACTTGAAAAGTGGGGGGGGGGGGAGAAAAAAAAACGAAAAACGGAGAAAAGACAAGACGGATTGGGGACGAGGGCAAATACTAAATGACAAGGGAGAGTCAATATGACAGGCAAAGGAGCTTACAGAAATCATCCGCGCTAAGGAGCATCATAGTGTGTCGCTGCCTTGAGGGAGTGGGGGGGCGCGGGAGGCGGATACCCAAACACACGAGCCATCAGTTTTGTTTCTCTCTGAAAGATCTGGAGTCGTCCTTAGTGCTTGGCAGATGCCAGGTTGTTTTTTTTAGAAAAAAAGCGCAAGAGACATGCAAAGACACCCTAGGGGCCCAGGCTCCATGGAACAGCCTATGGAATCTGGCGCCGCTCAGGCGACATGTGATTTTCAAAAGCCTTTTCTTGCAAAGCCAGAATGCATAAGAAGGTAAAAGAAGAGCAGTTCATGCAGAGGAAAAATCACAGCCTGTGTCAGGCATGGGGTTACAATCCTTGGATCCGGATGATAGATGGTCCTTTAACTTACCAATCACTATGATCATAGCTGATGTCACCATTCCTGAACATGAGTATAGCTTCCATTTGTTGGATGAACCAAACATATAATCAAGTTAGTTCAGATCTTTTTTCACACGCCTACTGGATACAGCTTTGATACGTACACGGTTAAGGAGTTTGATATTAGGGAGATGACAGATAATATGGTAAAAACATTACGAACAAACTATGTTCCAATAAATTCAAAATCCATTGTTGATTTATAAAACATTAGTCTGCTATATATAATTTATCAAGAGTCAACGCATTTGCCATAAGCATTAACTGCAATTCCAACATGTGCCGAGCCCAGGTAAGATTGAGTTTTTGTTCAAAAGTAACTCCGAGTGCCACATTACAGGCTGCTATCCCCAAGTACCAGCTTGGTGATCAAGGGCAGACTACAATTTTTGTTTAAAGAATACTCTTAATTCCCATTAAGGCTTGTTTCTCATATATAATAGATTAAGAAGAAGGGTTAAAATGGCGTTACTCCTATGCCTAATATTTAGGACAGTAGGTCCTAAAATATCATGATAGAAGCTAGTCCTACATCTGGGACCACCACATTTATTTGAGAATGTGTCCACTTTTGGCAGCCAGGTTACTCAGGTTAAGCCTATAAGTGTACAAAATGACAACTTAGAGAACAATTATTTTTTGCCCTCTATAGACCTAAACGTAGAGTTGCTGTACATGCATGCCTAAGCAGTGTGTGTGCGAACATATTATTTTTGAGGATTTACAAATATACTAAAAAATCGACAACTCATTTCAGATGATTAAAGTTTAATTTCATACAAACAACAAATGAATGCACCTCTTATATATTCTGAGTACAAACGTGATGGCTTGATAAAATAAATGCTACTGATGCTATTTATAAGACATTCATCTTTGCATGACATGTTAAGGCCTATGGGCCCAATTATTCTCACAATAACTGTTATTGTTGTATACATTGCAGGAAATGAATCTTCAATTGTAGTAACATAAAAACCAACAAAATCTGTGCCATGGTAAGGTTTTACAATGGTCCGGTGAAGACTCACATATAATGGGACACAAGACCTCCATTCAGGGGAAGAAATGCAACACTTTGTGCATTCATCAATCTCCCGATGTCAGAGATAAACCTTGTTATGATTTCCATTTGCTTTGTGGCTCTTCATAGGACTCTAATAAATGCTTTGTAATCTCAGTGTCCTTGTTGCAATCCGTTTTGATGACCTTCAGCTCCGGAGTTCACGTCTTCATAAGTTAAGCTCTCTGTGTTCTGATAGTACTATTGTTGGTGACAAGAGCAAGTTAAAAAACAACACTAAGAAACTGTCGCTTCCCTCCCCAGACTTCAGCCTTAGAGGTCATTGTCACAAACATTACATTTGTATAATTTTTCCTACCTACCTTTCGGCGCCCCTGGAATGTTTGTACATACTGTATTCTAGTACATGTAATGGTATTATATTCTGGTAGAGCTGTGAAATCTTTCATGATGCTGCAGTCAACTGATCAGATCAGAATTTATTTTTGTTACCTGATCTTTTGTGAAAATTTGCTGTAACATTGCTCTTAAAAAAGGGGTCACCTAAGAGGCTGTCTGTTTCTCAGACATATATCCTCTTTAATATACATTTAATATATAATATTTTAACAAATTCAGTTACTTGTTTATGTATTTTGTAATAGTTGATTAAAGGGAACCTACCGACCGCGATTCTACACTATAAAGGTAGAAGGGGTGGTAGGTGGATGAATGGGACGTGAGGATAGCCCTTTTTTAGGCTAATCCTCACGTCCCGCTATCTTTTAGAAAACTTAATGTGGCATGTAGAAATTTTTTAGATGCGGCTACTGGGGCGTGGAGTAGCTGGACATGAGGCTACAGTCGCGGCCTACTCACGCCCGCTGACGTAGCCAATCAGTTACAATATTTTATGACTTGAGCTATACAATATATTTTCGTGTGAGACCTAACTACTACATCTTCGAAGAAACCATCACACTTGTGAGCTTGGACGGACAGACTCGGTGGTTAACCCGCCTCGACATATAGACCCCCATTTAATCTTCACGTGCAGCTTCTCTCATGTGCTGCGCAGCCCGTGAAACATAACATTACCTCATAGACCGTCCGACGTCCCCCGGTCGGACATCAGTGAGCGCCGGAATACGACATCGGTAGCAGCTACCGAGGCCGGATCTAACTAGTCTCATCGACGCAGATCGGGAATGCTGACGCGCACGAAGACTTAATGTGGACATGCTGAGTAACAGTAGCTACCGGGTCGGCGTGGATTAGCCAGCGACTAGTAGCGCTCAAGCATGGGAGACAACTCCATGCCCCAGTAGCCGCACTAACAAAATTTACATAGCGCAATTAAGAGTTTTCTAAAGATCGCCGGGAACGTGAGTATTAGCCAAGAAAAAGGGCTATCCATCGACGTCCCTTCATCTCACACCTACCCACCCCTTCTGACCTTTAGAGTTAGCAATCGGTGGTAGGATGCCCTTGAAAGCCTATTTTCATTGTTTAAGCTGGGGCAGTTAGCATCACTTCAATTGATGGAGCAAAACTCTTATTTTTTGCCCGTCAGACATCGTCCTCGTATCATACAGATCGTACATATTTTTAAGACGCGCTTATAAAAGCATTAACTCATCTATGGCTCATGTACCCAAGGTAGTTGATACATAGATTATCTCCCGCTGTAACGTACCTATCTGTCTCGTATACCCACATCAGTGCCACTCATTACTCTATAGGCTTCTTGCGGTATGGGAGCCATGAGAGAGTCCCCCTGCTCATGCTGGAATATTACGATCCATCCAACCAAAGACAACGATATCTAAATAATCTGCACTTATAGCGTGATCACTACCGAGAAATAGACATGTTAGGCACCTAATGTATACAGATATCGATCTACACTTATACAGGTAGCAATATATATAGATATATATACTAAATAAATATAATATATCATAAATTATATAATCATCATAGACACATCCTCGTATACTCGTTCCACATTCATAGATTCGATGTACGTTAGCATCAGCAAATTATGCAAGAGGACAGACTATGGTTATACACACGACATAATCATACTACAGTAGCAGTACGTACAAATTACAATACCACGAAACTCAGTAAAGGCAGCATGTTGTCTAATCATAGACATATAGGGGCTGTTATTTATGATATTCCCAATAGGACGCCGTGTTGCTTCGTCACCGCAGTTCAATTACAATAGCATTTGAATGTTATTTTAAGGGTGCTTCTATAGGCCACTGGGTGTAGCACAGAAGCCCTAATAAATACCCCCATAGGAGATAGTTACACCTATTACATACATACACAAAGCTGGAGCACCATGCACACCAGCATATTCATATATCACATGCCTACAGTACACACAACAGACAGAAACACCATATATATACCTGAGATACCTTCATGGACAACATTTAAGCATATAAATAATACCGATGCGCAGGTAACATTTATTCCCCTCATACACCCTCGTGGACATGCTCATCATCACATACAGTGCGTTCTATCAAGTGAGTTTTAAAATCGGGTACTTGATTCAGCCGGCAGTCGAATGCTCACCAATAAGGCTAGCGTAACAATACTCATAACGGTCCGATCATTACCTAGCGCTTATAGTTCTGGCTGTCGTTACCCCAGATGTCCGAAATCTGCAATCTATTCTTCACTGTGTGGTTTCACATCCAGTTTCGCAACTAAAGGAGAAAGAACCCTTTCGCTAGACTTCACACTTCCCATATCCTTGTTCCGCTTGTTTATCTTTATCTTTTCCTATTACTGTCGGCCTCAGCTGGTTGACCTCCAGGTAAGATGTGTACTATTAATATTAATTATGACTACTTAAGCAATGTTCAGAATAATCTGTATACATAACACATGCTCCATCCTTAGTGGTTTCAGTTGGTGTTAAACACTCTGGGTCCATAAGAATCTGCTACTTTCTGCTTACTTCAAAATTTTCAGAGTAGGTCCACGATTGGGGGTCATTTAATAACGCTGCGCGCTCGCGACTTCCCCGATCGTTTCCACGCCCGAATAATATTTCGATCTGATTTGTCTCGTCGCTTGTACATGAATTGCCGCCGGGTTTGGCCCGAAATACGAGAGCGATCGGTTAGTTAGGCTCAATCAGGGGACTCAGCATAGCGCGAAGACCCAGAAAATTCGCGGCGGAGGTGGGGGGCAGACTCGATAAACCCGATCGTATTCGCTGAAAAACCGGCCCGCATTTTTAAAAAGCGCGGAAATGTTGTCGCGATGGGGAATCGCTCACCTTCACGGCGTGCTATGGGATGCTGCATTCCGGGTGCGTTAGATACTTTCGAGCGCTCAGCAGAGCACCCCTTGGGACGCGCGTGAGGAACTACCTTCTTAATCCCAGCCGTACCCAATAGGTGCAACTGCGTAGAGAAAGCGCCGCGTGGATCGCGAATGGGCCGGGTAAATAACTTATAACTGCCCCTTTAAGTACAAAATCAGACCCCCGGAAATGTTAGCTGTTATTTTGGTATTTTTCTCGCTGACCCAGAGATTAGAGGTATTCTACTTTTATTGGTGAGTAGTATAATAGTCTGTTCTTAATCTGTAACCAGGCCCCCCAATGTGGATCGTGCTTGTCTGTTTTCCAGCCAAGTGTGTCCAACAATAAGCTCTATTTAGGAGGTCTGTACAGGAACAGGGCATTAGTTATAAAAACGAAAAGTGAGGTGAACACAGTACTAATGCAACCAACCATAGACGACTAAGTTCAATAAATGACAGTCTCAGTTTGAAGGCAAATCTTCTTGCGTTGGTAGCAGTTGATGCAGACAAGGCCTTTTAGAGCCACAGAGAGTCACTTATAACTTTTAATTTGAAGGGATTTTCTTCATCTATATATAGCAAAGGAAATTATATGGAGAAAATGGAAAGCTTTATAACGCAACATTCTTGTCTCAAATTTATAATACATAAAAATCCTCTATCTGCTCTCTTTTTAACCATGCAATAAATAATATTTTGGCTATAACTTACCAATAAAATCACCAAATGTATGTTGGCATCATGTCATCTTTTTGTTGGCTTACATTTGGCTCAATAATCATGATACATCTTGTGGCACGGCTTGAGAGAGTGCCCATTGTCATATTGTTGAATGCTACATCTGTACATACAATACTATTTAATTTTTCTTGTGATTACAATTTTGATGGCCTGTTGCATAATTTAGCAGATCAACCCATATACAACCCGCACACTTAATATGACTATCCCTTTAAATAGCATTATTTTGCAGCTAATCCCACTGCAATTGTCACGGGTGCCCCTGCGACCAATAACATTGGGTCACAGGCACACCCGTGTGCCCCTCTGTACCACCTACAGCCTGAAAATTTAAATGGCCAGTGCAACGCTAATTGGTGCTGGCTAGCCGTTGACCTATTACATAGCTGACCTATTCCTGTGACCTCTGCTGGATCTTTGTGCCTTAGTGAAAAGCTGTCTTTGGTTCCCTGTGTGTTTATGCTGAATTCCCGTTGTGACCCCCATTCCGTTTGCTGACTCCACTCCTCTCCTGCCAGTCCTGACCTTGGGCTTCACTATTGACTCCCATGCTGCTTGTCCTGACCTCCTGCCTGCAAGTCACGTCTGTGGAGCGACCTGGTGGTACCACGCCGCAGCAAGTCCAACCAGGACTCTGGTGAAAACCGATGCCACTTAGATTCCACTGCCAGGTAAAGCTTACATCATTGCGGTGGTACAGTGTGTCACTACCCCTGATCCAGACAGCAACATAACACTGATGTCCATCTATCTTTTATCCATGTTTATGCTTTCAGTGGAATTATGTAAATGAAATGGAATTTATTTGAAAAATTTAATCTGATTATGTCATGAACAATTATTAAGTATTATTGAAGCTATTTGTATTATACTGTCAAGATAGACTTGCTTTTAAAAGTATGTTTTCTTAGAACCTGAAGACTTCTGGTAATTAGCCGTACAGGAATTTAATTGCTTAATGACAAAATAGCAAAACAGTAAGTAGAGCAAGAAAACAGTCAAGGTAGTAAGCCCTAGGAGGTGAGCATTTATACTGAATTTAAGGTAATTCCTACTCTACAGGAGCTCAGATCACACTTATCAGTAAGTATCACGAAAGTCTTTGTTAATTGTCCCTTAGAGCCTTCCTTAAAATTTCACCTCTCCCCAGTGAACAATATGGTCTCCAAGTACATATAAAAACCAAACAAATGACAGCAGAAGCGGCAAATACTGTGGCTGTGGCATTTAATGATAATCTGGTGCCCTTAAAAGTAGATCTATAGAAAAACTTTACAGAGTAAAAGACCATGTTATATGTTATATAATTTCCTAAAAGTACATGTGGCCTGGAGGCAGCCCTAGATGAAGTGGCAGGAAACATTTACAATCAATAAAAGTTAAAGGGGATCGTTTATTTTATTTTTTCCCCTTTATTTTGTTATATTTGCAACTATTTGGGGCACATTGGTAGAATTGCACAAAAATGTGTGACTTTTTCACTTGCTCAGCAGAGTTTGTGAGATTTCCATTGTTAAACCTGAAATGTTTCCAGATATTAACATTTAAAAAAGTCTCAAATTTGTGCCAAGTTTCAACTCCACTGCTGGCATAGGAAAAGTATCAGAATGGATTGCTCAAAAATGTGCGACTTTTGTGTGACTTTTGAAAAGACTTATCACAGCCTTCCTCAACTTTTTGAGATTAAGGAATGAGATCTCAAATGCTGTTTTAGCCTTTTTTTAGCCATCTGGTAAACTAGCAACAAAGTGACGAATCTGTAAAAATGTTAAAATCTTACCTTCTGACCCTAGTCAATAGCCTCTTTCGCAGCCAAACCAGTTCTCTAAGTTGTATTGAGGAGACCCAACCAGGTCAAAACATTGTACAGTGCTGTCTACAGTTGGGAGTCTGTTCCTTCTGGAATAGATATACTGGTTTGGCTTAATCCCACATCATGTTTTTAGACTTCTTGTAGGTCATACTTGGTGTTAAGGGGGCTGCCTTTCAAGGTAGCAAAAGGAGGCATTGTTTTCCATTTAACACCCTGGAAAATATATTTGCATACATACTTCCCAGGACTCCTTTGCTGCAATCTCCACCAAGAGCAGCTCAGGATGTGAATCACAGGCCCAATTTGGATTTAACCCTTTTAGCACAGAATGTATTCATTAAAGTTTATGTACATGTATTTTATATATAAATATGCAATAATATGCTGGACAAGGTCAATGTCTACGCAGTCTACAGTTGAACTAGTGCATGCTGCTTTTTTCATTGTTTTCAGTTACTCTGTACTTCTGCTGTAGGATAAAAACAACTTTTATTCCTCTTGTCTTCTTTCATTTATCCAGTCAAGGAGGCGGGTGAGCTTTTCAGATCCAGTCCAGCTCCGCCGTCTCCTCATGGCTGCTCTGGCCCTGTCCTATGCCCCTTCGCACTGCCACTAGCTATACCTCACTTCACTCCATCAACTTCCATGCATTCGTGGACCACCTATTGCATGGTTTTTCATGGCCACCACGCATGCACCAGTAATGTACATGACAAGGGTGTTTGATAGCTAGCCACCCGTGCACTGGTGCATGTGTGGTATACATGTAGAGCTGGCAGTGGACATGCATGCCGGCACCGAGCTAACAGATGGACCACACATGCATGGAAGTTTCAAACAGGATTATAGTGACAATAAGTTGAGGACAGTGCAGAAGGGTATGGGTCTGAGCAGAGCAGCTGTGAGGAGGTTGGGGAGCTTGACTAGATTTGAAAGCTCTCCCGCCTCCTTGACTGGATACTTGAGAGACAAAAAGAATAAAAGTTGTTTTTATCTCACAGCAAGTCAAGGTAAAAAAAAAAATATTTCACATAACTTTTTGCTTTTTACATACATTCTATTAATCCTTTATTATTTTAGTTTTCATTATACATTAAGTTATGCAGGATGCATTAAAGAATCTAAATATCCGGGATGAGAAACACTGTGTATAGTATTTAAAACACAAACTTTATATTTCAGTAAAATTCTCATTCTTTTCCCCCATACAATCATTACTGCAGTGTCTATGTCAAATGGATTTCTTCCACTATAATTAGTAATGTTCCAGATAAAAGTAATGCAAAACTGATTTTATTACATGAACTTAATGGGGCTTGAAGCACACTCAACAGAAATGTCTAAAGATGTGCAGGAAAATTGGGCTTCTGTGTGCAGTTTGCCATGTTTCAATCTATATTTTCATAAAGGTATTTTTAATTTAAATCAGATCAGCATTTACTTAATGAGGAATGTGTCCCTAACCCCTTATTTTACAGAAGAACAATGAATCCATCACATGTTATTTACCTTAGCTCATTGAACACTACTTACTACTTCCTGATTTATATCTCAATTTTACTCATTTCAGCAGAAGTGCTTTATCACTAGTTGTTCTGAGTTTCTGTACTAGAATAGTATTTCATATTGTACCAATGATAAACCATGCGGTAAAAAAGGTTCTATATTTTATTATATAAGTGGAAATCTAACGTAGTGTTTTACTATAATTTAAAGAGTGTCTGTCATTTCAGTTCACTTTTAATTTGTATGGAGAGATTGTGGTGAAAGTGTTTCTAATGTACTTCATTAAGAAATTCTGTTATAAAATGCAGTCTGTCTATCAGGCTCAAGACAGCGTTCTCTCTACTCTCTGTTTGCTTAGTCAACTGTTAGCAGTGAGTTTTAACCTTTTCTGCTCTCTCATTTTCTGTAGTATGGTATGAGGGTTATATTCAAACAAGAAGAGGAAAGTGAAGCCTCCACAGACTTGCACTATACAGGTTAGAATACAGATCTCTACAAGAGGGAGCATTGCAGCCTTTTTCTTACAAAGAAGTAGAAGTTGCAAAGTCAGGTTAGCATAAGACTGTCTAGTCTTACTTTGTGAAGCAAGAGCTCTGCTTACAGAGATTCTGGCATTATAGGTAATTTTTCCTTTACTGTCTTCACTTCAGGGAAAAAAAAACTTATTTTAATCATGTCAACATTTTTAACCCCTTAACGACCTGGCCCTTTTTAGTTTTTTCACTTCCATTTTTTACTCACCAAATCTGTAATTTTTTTATCTTTCCACATAAAGAGCTCTGTGATGGCTTATTTTCTGCGTACAAAATTGCATATTTAATATTCCATACCGTGTACTGGAAAAGAATTCCAAATGCAGTGAAAATGGTGAAAAAACAAATTTGCGACGTTTTCTTGTAGGCTTGGATTTTACGGATTTCACTGTGCGCCACAAATTACATGTCTACTTTATTCTTTGGGTCGATACGATTACGCGGATACCAAATTTGTATAGGTTTTTTTAATGTTTTCATACATTTACAAAAATTAAAACCTCCTAAACAAAATTTTTTGGGGGGATTTTGTCATCTTCTGGCGTCAATAACTTTTTCATACTTTGGTTTACAAAGCTGTGGGTAGTGTTATTTTTTGCAAATTTTGATGGCGTTTTCATTTCTATAATTTTCAGGACTGTATGGTCTTTTGATCACTTTTTATAAATTTTTTAATATTTTTCAAAATGGCAAAAAAGTGGCATTTTCGAATTTGGGCGCTATTGTCCGTTACGGGGTTAAACACAGTGAAAAACTGTTATTATATTTTGATAGATCGGGCATTTGTGGATGCGGCGATACCTAATGTGTTTATGATCTTTACTGTTTATTAATATTTATATCAGTTCTAGGGAAAGTGGGGTAATTTGAATTTCTCTGTATTTTTATTATAATTTCTTATTTTTTTTTACTATTTTTTTATTTCCACTTTTACTATTTTTCAGACTCCCTAGCGTACTTTAACCTTAGGTTGTCTGATCGATCCTATCATATACTGCCATACTGCAGTACGGCAGTATAAGGGGATTTTACTCCTCATTCATTACAATGTGCTGATAGCACATTGTAATGAATGGGTTAAAACGAGACAGCTTTCGGCCTTCGTGAGACCCAAAGCTGTCATGGCAATGGATCACCGCTCCCCGTGACATCACCGGGGAGCGACGATCCGCGGCAAGATGGCGGTGATCGACGTGTATACTCCCGCAATCGGTGCTAGCACCAATCGCGGGTGTTACAGGTAAGTCTTTGCTGCAATATGCAGCAAAGACTTGCCGGCTATGGAGAAAGCTCGTTCCGCGAGCCCTCTCCATGCACCGGGACCCGGCGCATGGTACTGGTACGGCGCACGTGGAGAAGGGGTTAAATGTGTCAAAACCAATTGTGGGAGATGTATCATTGAGGGTACATCACTTTTATGTCTTCAAAATCTCTCACAGTTGGAACCAACCCACTCCACTTTACACTTCAGACAGCCTTCTTCAGACTTATTATTTAAATGCTGGCCCTCACTTACCTAGCTGCACTCCAGCAACAGTATCCTTGCTTCAGTGCACACGTTCCCGCCTCCTAGGGCACGCCGGCCATCTGAAAGTTAAAGGGCCAGCGATCTGCTAATTGGCGCTGGCCACCTGACAACCTATAGATGCTCAACCTCTTCCTGTGACCCCTGCCGGATCTTTGTGCTTCTATGCCTTAGAGAAAGCTTTTTTTCCATGCCCTTTGCGATTATCCTGATTTCCCATTGTGACCTTGATTCCATTCCTGACTCCGATTTCGTGCTGCCTGTCCTGACTTACTGCTACATCCCTGACTCTGTGCTGCCTGGCTAGACCTCCTGTCTGTCTCCATCGATGAGTTCGCCTTACAATTCTGTACTACACTTTGGCCACCACCGCGGACAAAGTCGCGCCTGTGGAACGACCTGCCGGTACCACGCCACAACAAGTCCAACCTGCTTTGCTCTGGTGAAAACTGGGTACCACTTAGACTCAGGTCCCAGGTGTCGGCTTACGTCATCGTTCGTGGTGGTACATATAATCCGCTACCACTGATCCTGACAAATATACCCTTTCTCTGAACTATTTGAGACAAATTCATAGTTTGGGCAACATTTTAAATAAAAAGTTGCATGTCTACTATAGACGTTAACAACTCAAGTGCCACATTTATAAAGCTGTATAAGCCACTATGAAAAATTTGATGTCCAAAAAACATCTTAAGGGCTTCTAAGATTAATCTGTCTTGTTGGTTTTACTTGTCTCCTGTTATATTGTATCTACCTAGTATTACTACTACTGTGTATCTGTCTCTTTCTACGTTTTTGACTACTGTTTACCTATCGATTCTGTATCTTGGTGCCATTGTGTTTTTATTCAGTTATGCTGATTACTCTCAAGTCTATCTGTTTTTCCCTGCAAGTTTGTTTGTCATCTGTTCTGAGCACGCACTGATACTAGGGATAGTCTTCACATTGTCCTTTACGGTTAGGTTAAACATGGTAATTAGGGACTAGGCCTGTACCCCTTACTCTGTCTTGAAAATCCCTTACTTTAATTTGTAGTAGAAGAGTTCTTTACATAGAAAGTCTTAGAATATTAATCTTATAGGATAACGTAATGTATTCTTCATGCATAATGCAAGTGTTAGCAAAAACAGAAACAGACCAGTACAGTACCGGAACACTCTGGCCACTGCTACTTTAACTTAAATGAACTTCAAGACATAAAGTGTGCAATCCACAAGACAATCACAAAGCAACCGAATAAATGTAAGCCTGAAGACAAAGACAAGTTGAAAGACCTTACAGGGCTATTTATCAAAACCGATCAATGTTAGAGGAACAAAAACAGGCTTATTTATAATGGTGGAAGTACTCTGTGTACACAGTTTTATTTAAGGTTTGGAAAAAATACTCTGAGTGCCATTTATTTTAGGATGTTTAATATAACTGCTGTTCGGTAACTGTAGGAGAGGAGATGCAATCAATAATATTCAATCAGATTCTGCCATTGGAATTGTTTGAAAGGGAACATGTTCAACGTTTTCAATTGATTATAACACCGACATTTAGTTACACATGTAAGACATTTATAATTAATGTTCAAATTCTGACTCTTCCCACTGGAACTGAGGACAAGTATTACATATAAGAAGCCAAAAACCCATTGTGTGAGCCCACCTAAAATGGATGCTAGAAAATCAAACTTCTTAGGTTTTTAATATGATAAAAAACTTATAGTAATAGTTTAGCTAGTCTGAGCTGTTCAGGATTGACTTGGTTTGAAGACCTAACTCTGGGCTTTCGTTCTTAGAATTAGTCTCAGACTGACAAAAAGGGAAAGTGTTGAATCCGATAGTGGGCTTCCTAGTTAGATGGTTCCTCCAATGTCTGCATGTTTGGCGCTTGACAGAATTATACTTACCATATTTCAAATAAATTTTCAGTATGCAGCATCACATACATTCATCACATATATTTGTATAGTATAATAATAATATCATTAATAATATTATTATTTAGATTATGTAATATTTTAATATGTTTATATTTGTATACTGTACATAATTGGTACTGCGATATCCATGATGACCTGAATTTTATTATTATCAATGCCCACTGTGGGCATTAAAAAGGTTAGGTATATTGTGACAGTAGAAATTAGACTACAACTTCCATGTACATTAGTATAAATAGAGGCAAATAATCTCAAGGAATATAATGAAATAACTACGGTATGTACATCTTAATGCACAGTGGGTTTGTCTTTGCTCTGCACCAGATTCTTTCTTAAACTTTACTCCTTTATCCATCATATACTAATTGTTTTACTTAAAATAAATACTCATTTTTCTTTTCTGACATTTACGTTGTAATATGTTGTAGCAAATGACATTTATGTGCAGTCACAGAAGCTTAAATACCATAAACTTTATTGTGAGTGTCAGGTTCTGTGAACCATGTTGTTTTACTGCACCATTATTTGATTTCTCCCATTTTTATTTTTTAGCATTTCCTTGACATCTGTGTGGAAATATCTAGGGCCCTAGAAGTTATTTATACCCTTAGTTGAAATGCATTAGGAATCGGTAGAAGTACTGTAGAGAAGAGAAAGCCACAGCGTATGGGAGTATTACTTATGTACTCCTGAAGGTCAAATACAAATGATATTTCACTTGCATAAAAAGTCAAAGATTTAGTCTGTTGCTCCGTGATTCTGTCTCTCAGGGGAGTGTTTGGCATTTTCATACAAAACATATTTATGAGAATAATCGCCATTTTAATAATGTAAAACTCAATTTTCAACAGGCAACGAACTTTGTAAGCAACCCCAGAAAGTTTGATAATTTTTTCTTAAATCCATTAAATATGTAAATTAGTTTTCTTGCAAATTAACCCAAGATAATTGCAAATTATAGAGCACATTTGTATTGTGGAGTCATCATATTCATCATGCAGCATTTGAAAGCAGAGAGGTGTTTGTATATGTAATTCATGAAATCAATTACATTCTAGTTGATTAAGCCATTTGATGTGTTTTATGGCACAGGCAATGTCCTGCTCTTCTGCGCTGATGAGCTTCTATAGAGCAATACAGAATTAAACGGTATATAAAGTTTTAACAGTACAAAGAACAATTAAGCATGAATAAAACATGGAAAATGTCATTTAATTTGCATATATTTTGGTCAACATAATGGGGCAGATTTATCAATGTGTTTACGTCAGAATTCTAACATAATTTGTTACAAAAATCTATGCTAGATGTCTTGCATCAAATGTAGTAAGAGTGGAAGACAAGTTCTAGACGCTTTCACAACTAGTATGACAAAGGGGCAATACTTGGGAATAGCTGGTGTTGCTTTATATGTGAAAGTGATAGTACACATATGTCAGCATTTTGACTCATTTTTTTGTTTTGATCTAAGGTAACTTATTATTGATGCAAAGACTTGGCACTCTGATATCAAATGTATCATCATCATCAGATACTTTGATAAATCTGGTGCTGCATGAGACTATCCATCTAACTGTGCACTGTCTTACTTTTGATAAATTTGCCCCATTGCGTGTACTGATTAGCTGAAGCATTGAAACCAGTGACAGACAAAGCGGATAGTATTGATTGTCTCATGGTAATGGCTCCTGTCAGGACTGGTTGTTAATAGGTTGCAAATGTACAATGTTTTATAGAAGTTAAAGTGCTGGACACATGAAACATGAAATAACAAAGCGCAACTGAGCAAATTTGACAAAGCAAATATTTTGATAACTTTCTGGCCATCCTCAAATATTATTATGGCCTACTCCCATTATACAGTGGTTAAAAACTACCAAAATACAAAAAAATGATCCAAGAAAAAACAACCTTGAAGCAATCCACAAACCCAGATCTATTGTAGCACATATACAGAAAAGGTTATACAAATGGATGAGTCCATAAAAAGCTTATCCAGAAGTAAAAAAAAAAGGAAAATATAGGCATTTAGTATCTTTTTATACAGATCAAAAAACTAAAAAGTTATATTGTTGATTGCTAACAATGGTTGAAAGCAGGGGGGGATTCAAATTTCAAATTTTTGACAGGGTCTTAACTTAGGGAGAAAGAAGTCTGTCACGTTGTGCAATGTGAGAAAAATCAATAATTATCAAAAATTATCCAATATATTAACTTATATAAATACATATACAGTTTCTTTACCAAACCATTAATACTAAAATGTTGTGTTAACTGCATAGATCCAGAAGGTAGAACACTTACAATACTGTAACACAGTAAGAAACAGCACCAATACAGCACCATACCATAAATACAGCCCCATACCCAAGTTCTATACATATATAGCACCAGAACCAATTCCAATACTTACAGTAAATATAGCAATAAAACCAAGTTCGTATATATTTATAGCAGAGCAAAGTTCAGTACATAGGAACAGCACCAGAATTGAAATTAGAAGAAAAAATACAGAACCAGAACTGAGATCAGTAAATAAATACAGAACCTGCACCCAGTTCAGTGAAAAAAATGCAGACCCAGAACCTGACTCAGTATAAAAAAAACACTACCGGAACCCAAGCTAAAATAAAACCAAGCTCAGTGAAAAGAGTTAGTGTTGAGTGCAGAATTTTAAACTCAAGTGTAATGCCAGCACTTACTGTAAATCCAATGATGTCTGATGGCGCATCTGAGGCACCAGCCCTTTTCAGCCTTTATGTAACCTACTTATATTGAAATGACTGTGCAACTTTGCATTTAATGCCGTCATCTAAGCATATGTTCTAGCTATGTAACACATGTCACATTGAAATCCTGTAATGATAATGTTACTCTGCATCTGAACCGGTATGTTACGGGAAAGGGGGGAGGGTGTTTGTGTTTGAGGGTGGTAGGGGGAGTTGGAGATTTGTGGTCCTGTAAAAATGTTTAAAAATCAATAAAAAAGATTTGATAAAAAAACAAAAATAAACTGGGACAATGCACCTAGCACCTGCAAGTAAATGGGGTGTTTTTCAAAATATTCCTAAAAGGTCCATTCAGAAAATGGTATTGTTTGACTTTCTGACGTATACAGGCCCTCATAAATTATATGTATAACAGGAGTTGTGACACCATTGTATTCTATTTTATACTAGGTATAAAGAATTTTTACAAGTAAGTCGTGTTCTGAAGGTACCTGCTAGCCAAGACTGTCTGCCACGCTGTCCTTCCATTTCTTATTTGTGCTCTGACTGGTTTTGTAATAAAGTAGCCACAGAATGTTACCACATGTCTCTGTATCACAGTCTTATTTAGATTTATCTAATAACCTTACAAGATATTGACAGTGTCCTATACAACAAACCATATTATTTGCGGTTGGATTTCCATGACTGGTTCACAGCATAAGCCCGGATATAGATTTCAGATTGAGGAATGTTACAGGTAAGATATGTTTAGATCATAGCCTGACAGATACATAAAATACCCAAAGCAGAGAAAGTCTGATGTCATGGTAACAAGGCCCAGGGGTCTTTGTGTAACTTGCTTGAAAACAAAAGAAACTGTGACTTTTTGTTATTTTTAATTTGAAAAAATATTTAAGCATTACAAATGCTGATAATTCTACATTTACACTGCTATAAAATGACCCAACTATGATTCCCAGCAGCATTAATTATTAATGTATCTAAAATATACCGTATTTTTCGGACTATAAGACGCACTGGACCATAAGACGCACCTAGGTTTTAGAGGAGGAAAAATAAGAAAAATGTTTTTTCCCAAAATAGTATGCTAAAAATATTTTATAAAGTGACAGTAAAGTAACTGGGCAGTGCAGCCTAGTTTCTCTTTGGAGAGGGGCAGGGGCGAGCAGCCTATCTAGATAGAATTATGCTGGCACGTAGTCAGGGGGTCTCAAGAGTTACCAGGGCTGTATAGGTATGAGTATATGTGACACTGGTCACAAGAGCTTACAATCAATGAGGAAGAGGACACAGGAGATGACAGTGCTTGCACAATGGCCACAAGAGCTTACAATCTATGAGGAGGAGCGGACACAGGAGGTGACAGTGCTTGTACAATGGACACAGGAGCTTACAATCTATGAGGAGGATGGGCACTGGCGGTGACAATGCTTGTACAATGGCCACAAGAGCTTACAATCTATGAGGAGGAAGAGGACACAGGAGATGACAGTGCTTGTACAATGGCCACAAGAGCTTACAATCTATGAGGAGGAGGAGGACACAGGGATGACAGTGCTTGTACAATGGCCACAAGAGCTTACAATCTATGAGGAGGAGGAGGCCACAGGGGATGACAGTGCTTGTACAATGGCCACAAGAGCTTACAATCTATGAGGAGGATGAGAGGACACAGGACTTGTACAATGGCCACAAGAGCTGACAATCTATGAGGAGGAGGACACAGGAGATGACAGTGCTTGTACAATGGTCCCCAGAGCTTACAATCTATGAGGAGGGGGACACAGGAGGTGACAGTCCTTGTACAATGGCCACAAGAGCTTACAATCTATGAGGAGGAGGACACAGGAGATGACAGTGCTTGTACAATGCTCACAAGAGCTTACAATCTACCAGGGGGACAGCAGCCACTACATACCAGGCAACAAGTGGTTAAGACTGTGAGAGCAGAGACCGGGGGAAGGGAGCACTAATCACTTATCTGATCCTGTGCTGGGAGAGAAGTTACAGGTCAGACACTGCAGCGCTGTACAGGCTCGGCTCCTCTTCACACAGTGCGGCAGCCTTCATCTTCTGTTTTCACTCTGAGCCTCCCGGGCTACTTACAAGCCGAGTGGGGATTGGCCAGACAGAGTCAGTGATTTTCTCCTCCCCACTTTCTCTCTCTCTCTACTGCTGCCATAATGATCATTTATATCGGTGCCCTGAGGACGGCAGAGCGCAGGGGTGCTGCTATCCATTCCCTCCAGCAGTGGAGGGCTGAGAAGAGGAGAGGAGCGCAGCGGCACTGAGTACAGCCGCTGCACTTCACTGTGAAGGGCTGCGCTTACTGCCAGCATCGGCTGGCAGAGCGCAGCCAGGTGCCCTCCATTCCCTCCTGCAAAGGCTACATCCGGACTATAAGACGCACCACTGTTTTTTCCCCATTTTCTGGGGAAAAAAAGTGCGTCTTATAGTCCAGAAAATACGGACTATAAATAATTCTCTGATGGGTAACTGTTAGAAAAATACCCCAATCACAGCTCTCAAAATACAGGCGGTCCCCTACTTAAGAACACTCGACTTACATACGACCCCTAGTTACAAACAGACCACTGGATATTGGTAATTTATTGTACTTTAGTCCTAGGCTACAATGATCAGCTGTAACAGTTATAAAATGTGTCTGTAATGAAGCTTTAGTGTTAGTCCTGGTTCTGATGACAACCCAACATTTTTAAAATCCAATTGTCACAGAGACAAAAAAAGTTCTGGCTGGGATTACAATGATAAAATATAAAGTTCCGACTTACATACAAATTCAACTTAAGAACAAACCTACAGACCCTATCTTGTATGTAACCCGGGGACTGCCTGTACTTGCAAAATAAGCTTTACATTAAATTTGTACTTGGTATGAAAATATTAAATATCTTCAAGGAAACTTACCTTATATACTCGAGTCAAAAAATAAATATCTCTAAACTCACCTTTCCGGTGACCCCTGTATATCCTCTGTGCGATCTGTCCAGCAGCGGCGGCAGGCTATATACACTGGGGCAGGGTCTGGCAGGCTATATACACTGGGTCAGGGTCTGGCAGGCTATATACACTGGGGCAGGGTCTGGCAGGCTATATACACTGGGGCAGGGGCTGGCTGGCTATATACACTGGGGTAAAGCCTGGCTGGCTATATACTGGGGAGGCTGTGACCAATGCATTTCCCACCCTCGGCTTATATTCGAGTCAATAGGTTTTCCCAGTATTTTGTGGTAAAATTAGTGGCCTCGGCTTATACTCGGCTTATACTAGAGTATATACGGTACATTTTTTTTTTTTATCCCAATCAGGCTTATTAATAATTTCCCTTTATAAACATATTTAATATTCGGAATATGACTAACTAAGACAATAAAAAAGGAAATAAGTTTTATTATGTAAACCTGTCACAAGGAAATACAATGAAATCTGCAGGAAGCATTTAATTAATACAGCCAAAGTCACTAAGCAGATTGATATGTGTACTTTATATATTTGGACCATAAGATGTACTTTTTAGTAAAGAAAACATCTTGTTAAAAAATTTATGCATCTTGTATTCCAAAGGCCAGGAGGATCTAGCACTGACCACTGGAGATTGTGGAAGTGCCAAAAAAGCAATCTCTACTCTCTCCCCCTGCCAACCCAATTTGTGTAATACTGCAGGACCTAGAGTGATGTCAGAAGAATATGACTGACCACATGCTTTCTACATCACTGCTAGGTCCTTAAACCCTTTCACTCTGCCAGGAGATGGGGCCAAAGAAGGATTTGTGAATTGGACTGGGTATGAAGAAGAGCTGTGTGTCTGAGTGGATGTAGCAATGCTGAATGTGTTCATGTGAGTGAATGTATGTAGCAGACCAGACTGAGTGAATGTAGCAAGAAGTGAGTGAATGTATGTAGTAGAGCTTTGTGTGAGTGCAGGGATGTAGCAGAGCTGTGTGTGCTGGGCTTGTATGACCAAGAAGGAATTTTTAATTGATGTCAAATATATTTTTCCTTTTTTTTTACTAAATCTGGCGCACATCTGGTATGTTATGTCCATTTATTTACTGTCATTTATCTTTTTACAAATGTAGCCCTTGTTAACATGACCTAACTTAAGTGAACTCAGAAAATAATAACGGGTTATCACAGTTAAATACAGTCTACCAGCAGTTTTGACCACACAGAAGCTGCAGAAAGTGTTAAATATTGGTTGTGGAGATGTGTTCAATCATTTCTTTGTGTATTACTAGAAACAGGACTGTTAGACATGAATCTCTATTCCAGTTTTTAGCTCTCTCTGGTGCACACCTCTGAGGTATCTCATAGAACTGTTCCTTTGCTCCGAGTCACTGCAGTAGTAGACTTCTGGTACATGTTACAGCACATGGGAAAGAAAAGCAGTTTGAATACAGAGATCATAGAACCCACTGTGCTTCAGGTCCAGCAGCAAATTGATGCTCTCTTTTCAGTCTCTCAGCCTGACTGGAGGGGGAGTGTCAATTAAGACACCTATATCTTACCTCCTATAGCACCTGAAACCATGGCTGTGGTATCAGATCAAAGATGAACTTTTGGTTCTATAGGTTACAGAATCGGAGATACAGTCATTTAAAATAAGGCGGTAATTTGATTTTTCCCTACAAATTGCATTCCGAATAGAGAAAGAGTTAATAATCCAGCATTTGTATATGTAAAAACGGTCTTTTTATTTGAGTTTAAAAAAGAAAATGCAAGAAGTAGAAGCTTGTATAGCAGAAAATAGTAGGCTTCCCCCCTGGTCTGTATCACGCTATTCATTTTTAGATATCCTTTGTCATCTTTGCTATTGTATTGTGGTTTTTGATACTTTTTAATATCACTACTTGTATGTATTTATTCAGTATTTATTTGGTGTAGAATCGTCTATACTATTTAATCAGATAACTTGTTATACTGGTCATCGGACTGGTTGTGTGGGGGGATTACCCCAGGTGTAGGGGCTATTTGATCCATTCCCTAAGGTGGGTTTATTGTGCTCTATTTTTATTGTTTTTATGGTTTGTGTTTGTCCCTATCATGTAATAGTGATTGTGGAAAATAGATTATGAAGTAATAAAGATTGCACTTTATTTTAAATACAGGCGGTCCCCTACTTAAGAACACCCGACTTACAGACGACCCCTAGTTACAAATGGACCTCTGGTAATTGGTAATTTACTGTACTTTAGCCTTAGGCTACAATAATCAGCTATAACAGTTATCACAGGTGTCCGTAATTAAGTTTTATTGTTAATCCTGGTTCTTATGACAATCCAACATTTTTAAAATCCAATTGTCAAAATTGCCAAAAAAAATTCTGACTGGAGCTACAATTATAAAATATACAGTTTCGACTTACATACAAAATCAACTTAGGAACAAAACATGTTGGTTGATACATATCTTAACACAGAGGTGTGACCATTGAACAGTCAGAGTGTCTAGATAGGCAAGAAATACTTCTACTTGTAACCTGATCAACTCTGGAAGCATCATAAATGTGTTCTGATAAACTTTCTCATTGTACTGCCCACATAATATAATTGACATCGTAGGTGAACAGCCAAATACACCACATATTAGCAATTGCAATTACTCATAGTCAGGATAGAAAAAGCCAAGTTATTATGAAGGTAAGTGAGACTTAGTTGCTGTCATATATTTACACACACTGCACTTATTTGCTCACCATGGATATGAACCCTTAACTGATAACCATGGTGGTTACTATTACTATCATATTATCTATTGTTTGGGTTCTAGGTTCAACAAAACAACATCCATTGTGCAGAATCTCAAGCAATTTCTTGTCTACCATTTTTACCGTTTTTACTATATTGACTTTATCATGGTAATCTTTACTACATGGAGCATCCTTCAGGAGCAAGCTTTCCCTGTTCCTCACACCACCTCTCTTTTTTTATTTATCCAAAATGCGTTGACTGTATCCTCTAACTTTCAAATGCTTTGTCTTGTGTTATTTGATTGTTCCCTTTATTTTATTTGAGCAGTGTAGAATTGCCACTAATCGATTTCCCGTATAAAGAAGTACAAATGGTATTATGTGAAAAAGAACCAGTAAGAAAGATTACAAGAAATAGTGTATACTACATTTCAATAGTATATAAAAATGAAGATCACAATGATTATGGTTAATATATGTAATTAATGGTTCTATGTACAATGTGGAACCCCGCCAAATGATGAAGGATTCAATGTATCTTCTGTGTGGTCTTGGAAGGTGTACATAGAACCTTCCTCCTGCAACAAGACATATACACTCACCGGGCACTTTATTGGTACAGTACCTGTATTCCAAGTGCTCGTTAGGCATCCGTAATTTCTAATCAGACCAATCACATTGGCGGCAACTCAGTGTCATTTAGCATGTAGACATGGCAAGACAATGCTCCTTAGTGTCAAAACCAAGCATCAGTATGGGGGGAAGGAAAATGGTGGATTTGATGCCTTGTTGAACGTGGTCATGGTTGTTGGGCTGGTCTGAGTATTTCAGACACTGTTGATCTACGGGATTTTCACCACAAACCATTCTAGGGTTTACAGGAGAATGGTCCGAACAAAGAGGAAACCAGGTAGTGG
The DNA here is from genome assembly GCA_019512145.1 of Engystomops pustulosus. Taxonomy (NCBI): domain Eukaryota; kingdom Metazoa; phylum Chordata; class Amphibia; order Anura; family Leptodactylidae; genus Engystomops; species Engystomops pustulosus. The sequence continues at coordinate 54,166,749 of CM033643.1, forward strand.
CAGTTCTGTGGGTGGAAATACCTTGTTGATGCCAGAAGTCAGAGGAGAATGGCAATGGTTGAGCTTATAGATAGGCAACAGTGACTCAAATCGCCACCCCGTTACAACCAAGGTAGGCGAAGAGCATCTCTGAACGCACAGTACGTCAAACTTTGGAGGCAGATGGGCTACAGCAGCAAAGAGACACACCGGGTGCCACTCCTTTTAGCTAAGAACAGGAACGGACGGCTACAATTTGCCACAAGCTAATCGAAATTGGACAGTAGAAGATGGAGAAAAAACGTGGCCTGGTCTGATGAGTCAGTCTCGATTTTGCTGCGACAATTCGGAGGTAGGGTCAGAATTTGGCCGTCAACCAACATGAAAGCCTGGATCCATCCTGCCTTGTATCAACGGTTCAGGATGGTGGTGGGTGTGTCATGGTGTGGGGAAATTCTTGGCACTCTTTGGGCCCCTTGGGTCCAATTGAGCATTTGACAATGCCCCGTCTATACCTGAGTATTGTTGTGACCATGTCCATCCCTTTATGACCACAATGTACCCAACATCTGATGGCTACTTTCAGCAGGATAATGCGCCATGTCATAAAGCTGGAATCATCTCAGACTGGTTTCTTGAAAATGACAATGAGTTCACTGTACTCAAATGGCCTCCACAGTCACCAGATCTCAATCCAATAGAGCATCTTTGGGATGTGGTGGAACGGGAGATTCGCATCATGGATGTGCAGCCGACAAATCTGCGGCAACTGTGTGATGCCATCATGTCAATATGGACCAAAATCTCAGAGGAATGCTTCTAGCACCTTGTTGAATCCATGCCACATAAGAATTGAGGCAGTTCTGAAGGCAAAAGGGACTGGAACCCGTTACTATCATGGTGTACCTAATAAAGTGGCCGGTGAGTGTATACGACGATGAAAAACATGAGTTAAAGAGTTTGCACATAGTATTTAATATTCCATGCCGAGTACTGGGAAGCGGGAAAAAAAGAATCCAAAAGCAGTGAAAATGTTGAAATAACACATTGACTTACTGCTTTCACTATGCACCCAAAATTATATGTCTACATTATTATTTGGGTCGTGTGATCATGGGGATACCAAATTTGTATAGGTTTTAGAATGTTTGCATACATTTCCAAAAATTTAAACCTTTTCATGTACAGACAGAGCTGTGGGTGGTGTAACTTTTTTCAACTTTGGGCGCTATTTTCCGTTATGCGGTTAAATGCAAAAAAAACCCCATTACTGTTTATTTATCTTTATATGACTTCTAGGAAAACAGGGGAGGGGGTGATTTATATTTTCAGGCTTTTTAATATAATTTTTTAAAAACTGTTTTTATTTTTACTATTTTTCAGACCCCCTTGGGGGGTGACCATGGTGACCAATTGGTGCTCCCTGATGAAGTCACGGGGATCAACAATCTTCACCAAGATTGTGGCTCCCATGTACCACCATCTTTTTGAAGCCGCCAGCAAAGCTGCTGATGGTCGGTAGAACAACCATGATCATTGCTAGCACTCTGTTAACGGTAAGTGTTTAGACTTACTGGCTATGGAGAGGTCTCGGCCTGTGAGCAGCACCTGATGCGCACCGTACAATAAAATAGGTTAAAGGGGGCACCTGCTGAAGGACATTTCATTAATTGAGTTCGGCCCTACTGGACATTTTATTAGAGTAGCGGCTACCCCAGGGCTTATTCTCCATCCAATAACTTTTCACCATTATTTTTTGGTGGTATTATTAAGTGAAGTATGCGGGGGAATTCAGCTGCAGAGTGCATAGAGGCCGGGCCAGCCAGATGTACTGCTCCACGTCTCCTACACCGTCTGGGAGATCTGGTCTGGATGGTAGTTGGGTTGGATAGTTTCATGCAGTTAGGGAATGTGATTGGCTTTCCTAAATAGATGGGTTTTGAGTACACAATTGAAGTTCATTATTAAATAACTTTTATGAACAGTACAAGATTAAGGATACAGAGTATATAGCGGATATATAGTAGTGCTTAGGTCCTAATATCCATGTTCATTTGGATGCTAGCAGGGCTCTAGTGGTGTGAACTGCCCAGGGCTCATGGGACACTTAATCCACTTCTGCTCATATCTAGGGGAAACTGAATTACACATATGAAGAACTGATGCAGACAGCTTATAAATATATCTGAGACAACCTAATTAAAACATGGCTTTTATTTAAAACAACAGCCAATGCACATACATGGGAACTCAGCCAGAGGGCCAAATGACATTGGGTAGAGAGGTGTGTACTAGATGAGCTGTCCAAAGGAAGCTGCTGGACTTGTAACTTGTAACTGTAACAAGCCCAACTCGACTCAATGGGGCAGATTTACTTACCCGGTCCATTCGTGATCCAGCGGCACCTTCTCTGTGGTGGATTCGGGTCCGGCCGGGATTCATCAAGGTAGTTCCTCCGCCGTCCACCAGGTGGCGCTGCTGCGCTGAAAAGCATCTGAACGCACTCAAGTTCACCGAGCCGGACTTGAAGGTAAGCGCGTCCCAAGCGACACTTTTATTGTTTTAAATGTGGCGGTTTTTCCGAATCCGTCAGGTTTTCGCTCGGCCACATTTTCGTCGCGTGCATGCCGGCGCCGATGCGACACAATCCGATCGCATGCGCCAAAATCCCAGGGCAATACAGGGAAAATCGGCGAAAATCGGAAATATTCGGGTAACACGTCGGGAAAACGTGAATCGGGCCTTAGTAAATGACCTCCAATGTGTTCTCAGCTTGGATACAAGGCAGAAAATAAAACTTGATTGCATGCTTTTGTGAGCATTGCTGGTTTTACATGAAAAAGGGGTGCCCTTAGGCCATAAGGGATCTATGGGAACCAGTCTAAGATTACATTTTTTGAAACAGTATTGGAAAGTTCTCTTTAAAAGAAAAAAAGTATAACCTAAATGAACAAAGACCTGCTAGGCATAAACCTACTGAAAACACAATGTCACCAGGGCTATTATAGGAAGGAATATTAAAATACTAAGATATCATTTAGATTAATTGGCTGTAATATTTTTTAGCACTGGCTTTAATGTTTGGGTAATTTTTCACAATAAAAGACAAAATAGCTTTTTTTTTTCAAGAAAAAGCTAATTTGTTCAAAGTCTAACACTCACATATAATGACCCAAATATAGGAAGCAGATTTCGTCTCAGCAATAATTTCTCATTCTTGGTCATAACAACACATTTTACTTCCAAGGATTCACTAATTTCTGGATAATGAGGAAGTAAAAAGCCTGTTGCTTCTGAGAACTATGTTAAGATTTCATGCAAACCACTATAATGAAATTATCATTTCAAAATGCATGTTCTGAATGATGCAAAGTGGTAATTACAGATGAACTGGTGTTCAATTAACCACTACCTGCTGTTACTCAGCAGTGGCTGTAAATTACTGACTGCTAATCTTGCCCTTCTATTACCCAGAAAGGCTCTTGTACTGTATGTGTTGGAATCAGTACTGGAAAGGATTTCAGATATAGTAAAACACTCTATCATCTCCTGCTTGATTTGATCTTATTTTATCATAAATTACAACCATCATCCTCATCATCCGTGATAACACATTTTAATAAGACGCTTATGTTTAGGGCACATTATAGAAGATTTTCAGCAATTATATTATGACCAAAGCACCAACACAGCTCTTAACAATAGACAATGACCCCATCCAAAATGAAGTGGACCCAAATGCACTTCTTTTCCTTATACATATGTCTGTTATATGTATGGAGTCACTATAGGGTTGCCAAAAGCATATGTGAGAACCCTCTACTTCCAGATGTATCCAATAGCATGCAAATTTTACGACTAATGTTAACATTCATATTCATGAACCAATCCAATAACACGCAGATTTGTCCACAAAATGATCCTACTTTCAGATTGCAATAACCTACTGTTTAATATCCATTTGACTTTTTTATTATAGATCTGCATTGAGCTTGTACTTCTGCATGAGACTACATGCATCTAGACATGACATTGACTCTTCTGCATTACATTGTCCGGTGCCCTCTATCAGACATTGCAGTGTTCCATACCTGTATGTCCTAATAAGATCCATCTTTAGTGTCCACTCCGTCACAATGCACTTGAAATAATTCTATTGTTCTCTTGCCCAAGTTTTTTTTTCTATGCTGTACCTTCATGCAATTTTAAAATATACTGAAGCTCCCAAGGGAACTGAGTTCTATTCTTCAGCACCTGCTTAAACTTTCATTGCAATTAGATACTCCCATCTCAAATTAAACATGAATTCTACTCTTCTGTGTTTCCCTCTTCCCTTGCTCTTAATGTTATTCTTTCATATAATTGTAATAATTTTTCAGCCTAGCGGCATTAAAATGTTGAGCGAACTCAAGGATAAACGTCAATGTAATTATTGTGATTTATGATTTCCTTGTGACTATCTCTTTCGTAATTTAGTTTTACCTCTAATTTATTATACGACTTTATACTTCAGTGACCCAGATACTTGTTATAAATAAAGCCAAGGTAGAAACCAAAGTAAAATATGATTGCAATTTATTCTGCAAACATTTAAGCGCATGCAGAAATAGAAACCGAGCCTCAACACCTAACACAACACCTGGTAGGGCAAACAAATAGTCCAATAAGCATTATAGGCACCCTGGGGTAATTAATCATGTTTTATGTAATAGTAACATTCTTCTACCTATCTCCGGACTAGGGGCTGAGTTTGATTTAATAAGTTTCATAAATGTCCTGCAGCTACTTAGGCTGAGAAGAAAATCTATAGAAGTGATCCTGAGCGCACTCATTGTGAAAAAGATGTGCATTTCACAAGAGATTTACAGTTTGTTTTATTCTAGTAGCATTATACATTTATATTCATTTGTTTTTAGGCACACACAAATCAAATGGTGACAAAAATTAGGTGCAATATATGGCTCTAAAAAATCATATGGACACTTTCCATACCATGGTACGTAGTCTTGGGGAGTTTAATACTCACAGAAAATATAATCTGGTTTAACCATTACCTACAGTCCCTCTCTTCCCCGGGCCTTTTCCTTTTATCCTTTAAAACTATGCTCAAAATTTGTTAATAGCACACAGAGTCCAGGGCGTTCAGTTATATACACTTGTTCCTACAGAATTTGGAAAGTGACATCTATTCATAAATGGAAATAATAAATTCATACTGCAAGATGACTCTCATCTTATGGTACCGTCCCCAATAAAAAAAAATATTTTGTATATAATTCATCAAGTATACCCTGCATAGGGTGCCCACTTGTGTAAGATAAGGTGACTTGGATTTGGATTTCTAACACATGTATTGGCTATGACCCCTGATCAGGAACTTCGGTGGTGCAGTGCCTGACTTTCAGTCTCAGTTGAGCACTGGTTGACATGCCAGTTGTGCCCGGCCCAATTAGCATAATGAAGTTATATATTTTTTGCATAATTGACAAGGTTTTATGGCTATTCCAGATAAGATTTGGCACCAGGGTACAAACTGCAACAAGAATGGTATGTTTGGTTTAAAAAGTGGTTTTCCAAGTGGTAGATTTCCTTTACAAGACATGTGATGCAAAGGTGTTTAAAAAAAGATGCTTACAGGTCACTTCTTTTTCAGCTTCTATCGATATGGTGACTGTTTTACGAATTGATCATATTTTCTAATTAACCAAAAACTGTCGACAGATGCAGTTGATGCAGAAATTAGCATTTTACTCTCCAAAATGTGCTTGAAAAATTACTCTGTGAACACACCCTTAAGGCATGAAATCTGCTATAAAGATCTGCTGAATATTATTGACATGTGTCATTTTGATGTATTTTTTTATATAATTTTAAAGCTACTGTCAGCAGTGTATCAAAAAGGATGCATAAGCATAAAGGAATGATCCTCTTCCATTTTTTTCAAATCCAATCCAAATTTTTGTTTCAAAAACAGCAAGTTGGTAGGGCCTCTAAATTATAGAAGAAATCAATTCTTCAACCTTGTAGTTGTCAGTGTTGATATGCATTCCTTGACCTAACTAGATGAGAGTTTGTAACCATTAAATATTCATTACAAATTTTAGTGAAAGTGGATAGTGTTAGATTTATCGATGTTTCAGGTACGTAGTACAGTGGTTTGAAGTATATTATAGACATAAACATTGAAGACTGAATCCCCTGAAAACATTGCTATATTTCTAATGAAATTGTTACTTTTGGGTGTAGAAACATATTTATGAGCATAAATAACCTGAAAATATATGGAAAGGAAAACAGCTTGACAGCCAATGATTCCATATAAGATGCTTAATATTTTCAGATAAGTCAATAGAGATTCTTCCCATAAAGTAATTTTTTGAAAGAAAAACATTTATGGTCCATTTTCTGTTATTTCAATATTCCAATATAAATAAGCCAAGATAAAGATAAGACCGATAAAGATAAGACAAGATAAACATTAGTAAATGACTGTACTTATCGTCAGTTCATGCATGTAAAATTCATGTACCAGTCTTGAGCTTTTCCCTGGTCGCTTGTATCATTTCAATGCCAGATCCTGCATAGAGCTGCATACAACTGCACTATAATCTGCACCACCTCACCAGTCCCTGCACCTCCCCACCCACCTGGCAGTAGGATAAAGCAGTGGGCATTGACAGGTATTGCAACTTTTTCATGGTTTGCATGCCTGAATACTGTAATACAAACCATGATACATTCCCCTCATTTTATTCCTTACACAGTGCACAATTGAATACAACTTGGTCAAAGAAATGAAAATTAAAACTATGTGTTGGTGTATCGGGTATTGGGGAAGAGTAAACTCAATTTTAGTTTAAAAGCAAATAAAATGATGGGAGGTATCGAGAGGAGTAGATTCTCATGATCAGGATATAGTTTTGCCCTTATACAAATCCCTGGTCAGACAACACATTAAGTATCGTCTACAGTTTTGGGCACCAGTGTATAAAAAGGACATAGTAGGACTGGAACGGATGCAGAGGTGCGAGCAACCAAGATTATTAGGGGAATGGAGGGACTAGAATAAAAAGATAGATTACTAAACTTGTGGTTATTCAACCTATTACAACTACAAATATCGGAATGATCAGTACAGACAAAAGATTGTTTTATACCTAGGCCTGTGGCCAGTACAAGGGGGCATCCTCTACGCCTAGAGGAGTGGCGGTTTTACCAACACCATAGACAATGGTTCTTCACTGTGCAGACGGGGAGACTATGGAACTCTTTATAGTTGACCTGAGGCTGGAGTCACACTAATATTTATTGCAAAGTCACTTATGGTACGTTCTATTTGGAGGACTTATTGCAATTTTAAGCCTTGATCTCCACTGAAAAAAAGAAAATAATTAATAAAACGACTCAAGCTGAACCTTTGAAAAATTTGGAAGACCTTCTACAAATCAAATATTTGATAATTTGTTCATTCCTAGTTGTGAGCACTGCTGAAGGCACACTGCAAGGAAAATTTTTGTTGTTTGCCAAGGTCTGAAACCGTCACAATATTTAACATTATTTGAATACATTATGATTCTGCTTTTAAAGGCTGAAAAATCCATCATGATAAACGAGGGGCACTTACTCATAGATCCATTCACCATGATTGTGTTAATCTATATTTATTATCCATGGCCGCCTTCCTTCTAAAATCAACTTTTAAAATTATGCTACAGTTACAGTGTGTAGGGAGCACATCCCCTCTCCCTCTATTTGCTGACACTTCCTCAGCTGTAGTGAGATCACAGCAGGTAAAAGGGAGGGGGAAGTGCTGGGGAGCAGAGTGGATTTTTAGAAGGAAGGAGGTCTTATATGTAACAAATATAAGAAGATATAAGTCACGGTGCCCTGGTCTACGAGTAAGTGCCCCTGGTTTGTCCTACTTAATTTTGATTGTAGATTTCCTTTAAACTAGGGTACAATATCCTCGGCTAGACCGACTAGTTTCTAGTTTTACCCAGTCTTTAATCCCAGTATACTTTGACTGCAGATTTTCATTACCTCAAAAGGTCTTTAAAACTGTTTCCAAATCACATTATGTAATTATATTCTTTCTTTTTAGCTAAATATTATGTCTTTACTTTACAAAAGAAAGTGCTCAATATAAAGATGTTTCGACTTCCAATTATTTCAATCTAATGAAAGGAATTTACTTTTTATAAGTAAAAATCTGAAAAAAATATATGATCTTTTCTAGAGTTGAAAATGATGACAGCGTCATCTAAAGCAGTATCTCTATATTTCAGTGAAAGTTTCTGAGACAAAGGGGTGTGATTACTTAACAGTGTACTTTAGTGACTAATGCAACTTGGATGCTAAGTAAATCAGATCTTATTCCCTAAGTCCAATGATTTCTCCTTTTCCCATATGATAAAGTAACATTTTTGTACATCAATGTATCCTCTTCCATAACAATGAAGTGTATTTTCCTCTTGCTGTGGTAGTTGAATCAGAAAAATCTTCACTGAGAAACTAAACTACATTGGAAGATTTATCAATCTGTTTTAGGCCATTTTAGGGCAGTTTTCCGACTTTTCTGAAAAGCTTGTGAAATGGGGTTTGGCTTAGTCTGTGCACCAGAAACCTCAGAAACTAGACTAACTAACGGCTGTAGTAGCCTGACTCAAATCTCGTTGGTGATTCTCAATGCTTTCTTTAATAACAGATGACAGCTGATACAAGCCCAAATTAGCATATAAACTAATATAAAATCAGATTTTCAATAGTTACTCAATAGTCAATCAATAGTTGAAGGAAAAGTATTGGTTATTAACATGTTTTAACATGATTCTTTATGGGTAACTTGAAATTGCTGTTTTACATTTTCAACACATGAAGGTAACACGTCTATATCAGTGCTCAATGTATCTTTGTAAAATTTATTGTTTGTGTTTTTCTCATCTATGGCGGTCTTCTGTAACAGCGTGCAGAGATGCAGCCATGTTATCTGTCAGCTGGCACATATTCTGATGTCATCAGCGGCCGCATCATAGTATGCGCCTACTGGCAGAGCGCATGGCCAAAGTCTCTGCCGGCTGTTACAGAAGACCGAAGAAAGAAGAGGAGCCGCGCCAACATCAGTGAGCTGCGCTGATCATTGAGGGCGCCAGAGGATGTAAGTTTAGTTTTTTTAAATGCTGGGTGGGCTATCTGTATACTACTGGGGGCTGGCAGGCTCTATACTATAGGGAGCAGGCTGTATACTACAGGGGGCAGGCTGACTGCATACTACAGGGGGCTGGCTGTATACTACATGGGGCTAGCTGTATACTACAGGGGGCAGGCTGACTGTATACTACATGGGGCTGGCTATATGCTACATGGTGCTGGCTGTATACTACAGGGGGCTAGGGGCTGTATACTACAGGGGGCAGCTGCTTTATCTAACGGGGCCCTTTAAAAAGGGGCGTATCCTACAGGGGGCAGGCTGGCTTTATACTACAGGGGCAGGCTGGCTTTATACTACAGGGGGCTAGGGGCTGTATACTACAGGGGGTGGGCTGGCTGTATACTACTGGGGGAAAGCTGGCTGTATACTACTGGGGCAAGCTGGCTGTATACTACATGGGGGCAGGCTGGCTGTATACTATAGGGGGCAGGCTGGCTATACACCTCTGGGAGCTAGCTGGTTATATACTACTGGGCGCTACTTGGCTATATACTGGGGGGGCTGTGACCAATGCATTTGCCACCCTTGGCTTATATTCGAGTAACCACATCAAGTAACACATAACCACATGATTTCCTCTGTAACCACATCTGTCAGGTGTCCTGGTCACTCCTCATCAAAAACGGATGTTCGCCCACGTTTAAATTTGTTGAACCAATATCTAACTGTGGTCATATATGGCAAAGTGTCCCCATAAACAGTATCCAAATTTGCTTTTATCTCCTCACATTGTTCCCATCCAAAAACAAAAAGTGAATTAACGAACGATACTGCTCTTTTTCCATCTAAAAGAAAATCACGAAACACGTCTTACTCAAGTGGCTGCCACATTCAAACTAACCTGTTTTTTTGATTGTTGCTTAGTTTCTGGTGTGTAATGATGAATCCAGGTTTCATCAACGGTGACAACTCGAAAACTTCTTTGGATCTCGTCTAAATTGCTACAAGCACTGCTTCGAAGTTAACAACCGCATCCACTTGTTGTTCAACATGAGCAATCGCGGCACCCATTTTTTCATTGCCAACTTATCATGTAAAATATTCATTGCCATTTTGGTCTACACACCTACGCCCTCTGCTACTTTGTACACTTTCGTTCGTCGATCAATGAGTATCATGTTGTGGACTTTTTGAATGATTTCCTCGGTAACCACGTCTGCTGGGCATCCTGCATCAAAAACGAATGTTCGCACATTTTAATTTCGTTCAACCAATATCTAGCTGTGGTCATAGATGGCGTAGTATCCCCATAAACAGCACCCAACTTTGCTTTTATCTCCTCATATTTTTCCAATCCAAAAACAAAAAGCGAATTAATGAACGATATTGCTCTTTTCCCATCTTAGAGAAAACCACAAAACACGTCTTACTCAAATGGCTGCCACATTCAAACTAACCTATCAATCAGTCTGTAATTTTTTTTGCTGTTGTTTGGTAGATGGCAGCACACAATGATAACACCACTTTCCCTCGGGAATGCCCTCTGTTGTCAAACACGAGTACTTATTGAACCGCCCTCATAGGTACAGACTTGCTTCCCTTCTATTATTTCTTTATCATGTTTGAGCAATATTTATTTTTCCCATTGGTATTGCTTTATGTCTTCTATTCATTTGTTTGTATCAAGAATTTGTAGGACACCATATGAATGATGCAGAAAGTCAGTGGTACATTATGGTCACTTAGAAAGGAACATCAACATTAACATATAAATGGTAAAACAATTATTGGGGTATTTCAGTAAGCATAAAGACAGTCTGAATAACAACAAAACTTACTAGGGCAGATTAATTATTGACAGAATTCTAAAATGTAAAACACGCCCAATAATGTTTTATACTTTGTTGTATGTAGCTTTATAAGGTGTCCATATGAGCTGATATTAAAAATGTTACCAATTTTGGGACTATACGACCTTTTGATTACTTTTATAAGGGTTCGGGACATTTCAGAATCAAATTAAGAGTGGCTACATCTGTCATATGCAGATAAATAAAGTTTTTCCAATAAATATAACAAATTCATTTTTACAGCTTTGATCAGTGATCAGTGCATAGAAGAATATGAAATATTACCTTACCATACTTCTTTCAGTCACAGTTATTATTGAAGTACTATTGTGGTGTAAAGTGGATCTTAATAGAGTTAGGTGCTTATTATTGTAGAACTGTGGTTCTTGAGCTCTGGATCAATACACTTAAATAATAAAGCATTGCTCAGGCATTGTAAAAGGTGGATTATTTTATGTGGCAGCACCACTCATAATGATGTGTAACATAAGACTATAAAGAAGAATTTCAAACACTAGTTAAATACATGAGTGTGCCAATTGTGTTCAGCCTTTTCTGCTGACACTTATATTCTACACTATATAGAGACTATATATAGACATCCTGTTTCAATCGAATTCATACAATAACAAGACAGTATGTGCAAAATTAAATCATTTTCTATGGTTCTCCTCATGTAAAGTAAATCTACCATCATAACCAAGCATTGTAAACCAGGGGTAGTGACTCATAGATCCAGGCACTGAGGCTGGGGTAATCTGCTTATATATGTTAACTATGGTCTCCTTCATCCAACTTTTAAATTCATGCTGATGACCTAGAAGGGTTCTAAGGGATTTTACAAGAACCCATCCATGCTATAGCTTCACAGACTGTTAAACTGTGCATATCCCCCTCCCACCTGCTCCCTTGGCATTTCCTCCTTCCATTGACATGCTGTGACTTCACATAGTGGGAGAGGGAACTGCTTCATAAAAGTGTAACCACCTGTGAAGTCAGAACCCAAAGGGTTTGTGAGGGATATGTCAATAGCCCCACAATGTGATTTCTTGTGAAGACTAAATGACTACCTTAAGCCAGGGCCGATTCTAGCATATTTGCTGCCTGAGGCGAATATTAAAATTCTCCCCCCCCCCCGCTCCCTGTTCAGTAAATGCTGAAAACTTTACTAACAATTAACATCCACACAGGCAGCTCACTGACACTGTGTGACTGCCTACAGGTTCTGGGAGTCATTAGTGGCATCTAGTACTTATAGATGACAATATCTTTCATCAGGAGGACTTTATTCCAGGTTCTCCAATCCATGAAGCATCAACGGTGAATTCACGGCCAGATATCTTCAGCTCCGTGCAGCATCTCCACCCGGCGTCCCTAAAAATACCACAGTCACTTACAGTATAAAGTCTCCTGGATAACAACACTGTGCTCCTAAAAGACATATACCCATCACAACACAACTGACCGCACTCTCCCCACATATAAAACATCCCTTCATTATATATATATATATTCTACTAGAATTATAGCAGGCACAGCACATCAATATACAACACCCCTAATTTATTAATACAGACCCCCCCCAACATTTGTTTTACATGATGCAAAGTAATCTATTGCATCTTATGACTGATATATCCCACCCTGTTAATATGTTGCATGTGAATTTATATAGAGTGCTATCCTAATTAATGTAAATATATAGCAACCCTTAATGAATATATATATATATATATATATATTATGTATATATATATATATTAATATATATATAATTTATTTATAGGCCCACCCACCCGTATAGCACAGGAGCCAGCCCCGTAAAATATATACAAGGCCCCCCAGAAAAACAGAATGTGGCCCCTATAAATATATCCAGCCCCCCAGAATAAACAGAATCTGGTACCCATATAATATATACGCCCCCACAAATAAACAGAATCTGCCCCCCATATATAAATATTTACAGCCCCCCAGAATAAACAGAATTCTGGCCCCGCAATAAATATTACAGCCCCCAGAAAAAAACTGAATATGGCCCCATATAAATATTACAGCCCCCCAGAATAAACAAGTATGGCCCCCATATAAATATAACAGCCACCAGAATAAAACAGAATCTGGCCCCCCATAAAATATCTTACAGCCCCCCAGAATAACTGATCTGGCCCCCCCATATAAATTATACAGCCCCCCAAATAAACAGAATCTGCCCCCCATAAATATATACAGCCCCCCGAAAAACACCGAATCCGGCCCCCCATATAATATAAAGCCCCAGAAGAATCCAAAAACAGAATCTGCCCCCATATAAATATATACAGCCCCCCAGATACAACAGAATACTCCCCCCCCATATAAAATATACAGCCCCCAGAATAAACAATCTGGCCCCATTCAAAAGTAAAGACGCACCCCCAGTTTGTATAAGGAACTTTGGACCCATATAAACTATATTACGCCCCCCAGTATAATCATAATCTGCCCCTCCATATAAATATATACAGCCCCCCAGAATAAACAGAATCTGGCCCCCCATATAAATATAAACAGCCCCCCAGAATAAACAGAATCTGGCCCCCATATAAATATATACAGCCCCCCAGAATAAACAGAATACGGACCCCCATATAAATATATACAGCCCCCTTCCCAGTGTAATAAGCATTTGGCCCCTCATATAAATATATACAGCCCACCCCCTCAGAAAAATGGGATCTGGCCCCTTATAAATGTACACAGCCTCCCCAGTAAAAAAAGGAAGCTGGCCTCATATAAGTATACATAGAAGACCCCCCCTCCCCCGTTACAGCAGTAATTGCCCCCTAATATATATGGCCACATTTAATTAATAATTGGACAATAAAAATAATGAAACTTGTACTTACCTTGCATCAGGGTGCTCCCACAGTGCGCGGCTCCCGTCTTCACGCGGCTCTTCTGGCAGCCGCGGCTCCATTGAGTGACACAGGCGGCGTGACGTGATCATCCCCCGCCTGTGTCACTGCACTGTACAGAGCGACACCAGCAGCCGGAAAGGCGCTGTATCGCTCCGCATGTAAATCACACCTGTTTCTTAAAGAGACAGGTGCAATTTATCTGGAGGGAGATTCGGGCGCCGACACTGGAGCGGCAAAATGCCGCTTGTAAAGAGGGCTGCATTCTGCCGCCCGAGGCGAGATTTTCATCTCGCCTAATGGCAGATGCGGCCCTGCCTTAAGCTGTTCACCACCGTGTCTGATCGTGATAAAATTATCTATAATAGTAATAATAATAAATCTTTATTTATATAGCATCATCACATTTCGTAGTGCTTTACAAATCATGGGGTGACTCAGGAGGTATCTCAAATCTTAACACAAAAAGTTCACTAAATGATGTTGCTCATCCAAAGGGCAGTTTACAGTGAAAAAGAAACCTATGTGGAAGAGTAAAATTTTAATTAAAATGTAATGAATAAAGTAAGAAATGATTCACAAAGTCTTAATAATAATTTACTTTTTAAAGGTTTGGGTTTTTTTGGAAATTCATAGTGAACATTCCTGGATACTGATCAATGAGCCACTATCAGTAGAAATACTTTGCAAAATACATCTGTAGGTCTACAGAAAGCAAATAAAGGATAAACTAGAGCGAATAGCTTGAGTTATTTAAAGTGACAGCTTGACTAATTGAAGTACAGAATTGGTCAGTATCTATTCAGCTAAACATATGATCATTGCCTGAGCAAATGCACATTTAACTCTCTATTTTCTTAGGAGATCAGCATAAAGATGAGAGATTGAGAGAGGAAGTCATGCTGCTGGTGAAACGACTCACAGCATGCCCAGGATATAGACTGCTGAGAGGATGCTTATAGCAGTGCATCTAAACAGCAGGAGAAAATGAGAGATAACAGCCTTTTTAGAACTGCTTTGTATGCAATACTGTTTTTTTTATCTGCTATTTAACCTCAGATAAAACTGGGAATTGCTCTATAACCAAATTGAAAGAGTTAAAGGACAGAGAATCATCATGGCAATCCCAATTTGTACATGTTTATGAAAGATACAGCAAGATAAAGAGTGAAGCTTCACTTTTTCTGTTGTTTTAATATAAAACCTACATTTATATAAAATTTCTTTCTATATAATATCTCAAATATCTCAAATATGTTCAAAGCTTTCTGAAATATCAATTCAAATAACCTGCATAGATTGCAATTAACTTAAAAAAATAAAATGAGTTCTGCTTTTAGTTATAAGTATGTACAGAGATTGTGAGCTTCCAATTGTATTTGCTGAAATATTTAAAAAAATTGAGACTGGGGAGTATTACTGAGCCCAAGTGGCAGAGATCAGAAGGCATAAACCCTTTTTTAATGGGAACCTGGCATCATGAGGGACTTTTTATATGCTAACAGGATCCAATAGCCTGCATGTGGATTTTAAAAATGCTTTTTTTGTGCATCTGAATATTTTCACAGATTTTTAATCTTTTCTTTAACATTACCTGTCTCCTTGCCAGCAGTGTGTGGTGGGTTCCGGGGTGGGGTGAAGGCAATTCAAATGGAACAAGTCATCTTATCCCTCCTCATTTATCATCCTTTTCCTCCCTCAACCTCTCCCTGCTCCCTCCCCAGTCTTACATAAGTTCACCACCGCAAGCAGTTCTCATTTGAACTGCCCCCCGCTGGGACTCACAAGACACTGCTGGCAGGGAGCCAGGCAATGTTAAAGAAACAATTAAACAAAAAAACAAGCCAGTATAAGTAAACCAAAATCACTGGCAGAGAAAACCAGCCCCAATGAATCTTTATAGCTGGCTAAGATGATTGAGAGAGAGCTCGAGATTACAACCCTTGGCTACCTCTGAGACAAGCATTACAAACAGGAGACATGACAGTAGCTTTGGATAATTTTTGTCATTGTGGATTGCTTCAAAAATATATTTACATGAATAATATATATAAAAATAAATTAAAGAAACAATTAATAAATTAAAGCTATTCATGGTCATAAGCAGGTTGAAGGTAGAGGTACATCCTTAACTTATCTGTGCTTCCACCTTGTAAAAGAATTGCAGCAGCTAAACTTCTCTCCAGGACAGCCATAGAAACAATAAAGGAGACCCTTTTTCTTCTTAGAAAATTCCATTAGATCCAGAGGTAAGGATGCCCATTACTTATCAGTAACAGGTATAATGCACTGCTATACACATGTAACATTAACACTATAAAGCAGCATATTATTTAGCCTTCACCACGGAAACCTTAGAAATAATTTAAAAAAAAAACAATTATAAAAAGTCACATAGTCCTTAGAAAGTTGTCAATTAGTGTTGCATAAACAAGTCCACACACAGCTCAATTTTGATTTTAATAATATAGTTTCAATGTAAAAATGGAAGGTTTATAACTGAAATATGCAATCTTTGTCTAGAAGGTGAATTTTTATAACTGAAGTGAATAATGCAAATAGAAAGCATGTTGCCATTATATGTGTATGGAATACAGATACCTTTTAAATAGGATCGTCCACCAGATGTTACAGTAAGAAATAGATATTTAGAAGTGCTAAGAAGAATAGCCAAGTATCCGTGGTCAGCCAGCATCTGGCCATTATATCACGCAGGACAGCTAAGTTGACTCCTCACCTTCTGGTAATCTTTATGGATAGATTTGCATATGCTGTTTGAAAGTATTAATTTAATGCTGACAAAGTTCATTTTTGCTGGTTCCTTCAAATCAAATGTACATCAAGATTATAAAAACCTTTGTGCCCAGAACTACAGCGAAGATTGATCAGGTAACCTTTAAAACGTAAATGTAAAGTTATAATGATATTATCAAATTATTAAATGTGTTTCCCCCTTTGAAAACAAACAGAACGATGCATTTGTGCTACTCACCCTTTTCTTTCCAAAGTTATGGCATTTTCTGTTCTGAAAGTGTTTTCCAAAAATCTTTCTCACCAGAGGTGAAGTGGGCAGAGACTAATATCTGTCTGTCTATGCCCTCAGGCTGGTGCCAGTTAGCTTGCCCACAGATCTCATGATGCCTTGTGTTCTCTTTCAAAGTAATTTAGCATTAAATCCATTTAGTTTTCCACAAGTAAATCCAGTGAACATTGCACAGGGCACATACAGGATGTATATGGTGACTAGCCTGGCAGCTTCCATCATATGGAGGAGTAGGGAACATTGCACAGTGCACATACAGGATGTATATGGTGACAGCCTGGCAGCTTCCATCACATGGAGGAACAGGGAACATGTAATAAGTGGTAGAAATAATTAGTACACAACTTACATGCAGTCTATAGCCTGTGCCAGGGGCGGACTGGGAATTTAAAACGGCCCTGGAAAAAACTATAAAAGTGGCCCCATTTTATGGGCGGAGTCAAAACAAGTGGGTGTGGTCATATATGTGGGTGGGGTTATAACAGACAAATTGTTGGTAGATGGCCTTAAGGCCAAAACAAGAACATGTTTTTGTAGTACTGTGCATCTAATGGCAAAGATGTGACCTGTGTCAGTAAATGCTTGCAAACACACGACCGATAAGCTTATAACCCTTTCCCTTGTGCCATACGTCCCAATTCAGAGATATAATATATTGATACTGCCCCGAGGTGACCAAGAATACTGCTGCAATAAACACAGTTAGAATAACCCATGCAATACTGGCCTCCTGTTATACAAAAGAAACTAATTACAATACCCTTTCTCCCATATACAAGCCAACTACTAGAATACTGCCCCTAGTACAAGAATATAACTACTGTAAGACTGCCCCCCCTATGTACAAGAATATAATAATAATAATGCCCCCCTATGTACAAGAAATATAACTACTATAATCCTGCCCCTATGTACAAAGAATATAAACTACTTATAATACTGACCCCTCTTACCGGAATATAAACTACTAAATACTGCCCCCCTAGTACAAGAACTAAACTACTATAATACGCCCCTAGGTCCAGGAATATAAACTACTATAATACTCCCCCTTATGTACAAAGAATATAACACTATTAATAAGACCCCTATGTACAGGAATAAAACTACTATAATCGGCCCCCTATGTAGAGGAAATATAACGCCTATAATACGCCACCTGTTACAAGAAATTATAACTACTATAATACTGCCTTCCATGTGACAAAGAAGATAAATACTATATACTGCCCCCTAGGGACAAGAATATAAGACTATAATACTGCCCCCTAGTACAAGAATATAACTACAATATGCCCCCTATGTACAAGAATATAACACTATAATACTGCCCCCCTATGTACAAAAAAATATAACTTACATAATACTACCCCCTAGTACAGGAATATAAAACGATATAATTACTGCCCCCTATGTACAGAATATAAACTATGTAATACTGCCCCTATGTACAAGAATATAAATTACTAGACTACTGCCCCCTATGCTACAAGAATATAAAACTACGATATACTGCCCTATGACAAGAATATAACGCCTATAATACTGCCCCTATGTACAAGCATATAACTACTAACTACTGCCCCCTATGTACCAGAATATAAACTATAATACTGCCCCATGTACAAGAATAAACTACTCATAATACGCCCCCTTAGGTTACAAGAATATAACTCTATAATTACTGCCCCCTATGTACAGGAATATAACTCCATAATACTGCCCCCCTATGTACAGGATCTAAACTACTATAATACTGCCCCCTATGTACAGGAATATCAACTACTATAATACTGCCCCCTATGATTTACAAGAATAAACTACTATAATACTGCCCCTATGTAACAGGAATATAACTACTATAAACTGCCCCCTATATACAAGATATAACTCACTAGAATACTGCCCCAAGGTGACAGGAAATATACGACTATAATACTGCCCCCTATGTACACAGAATATAACCTACTATAATACTGCCCCCTAGGGCGGACTATAAGTACTATACATACTGCCCCCTATGTACAGAAATAACTACGGTAATACTGTCCATATGTACAACGAATATAACTACTATACTACTAATATATACAAAGAAGGCGAACATGCAAAAAATCAGTATGATCAGATGAAGCTACAGAAAAAACACATGAGATTCCTCACCTATTGCATCCAGTGACATAGGTGAGTCTCCTCGGATTGGTTTCTAGTCCTAACTTCTCCATTAGTTCCACCATCTTCCTTGTTCTCTTCACTCCAGGTACACAGCTTTCCTGCGAGTTGACCAACAGGACGTCTTAGTTCTCTGCAACTTTCCCATGTCCCTTCTTCTGCTACACCAATACGGTGCCCAAAGAATATAGTACCACACAAATAGTGCCCCCTAATGATAACTGTAATGGTAAGGATAATTATTTCTTCTATTCTCTGCCTGAAACTCCTTTACCCCCCCCCACCCCAGTATTGATAAGAGCTCCGACATAACCCAGGTGTAATAATAATGGCCCAGCATACCCCCGTCATAAAATAATTGCCCCAAGCCTGCCCAGACATAGAATAATAGAATTAAATGGCCCATCCCACCCAAGAAAAAGAATAATGGCTCAGCCTGCACAGACATAGATTTATGCCCCCAACCTACCCAGACATAGAATTTAGGCCCCCAACCTACCCAAAACATAGAGTTTATACTCCCAGCCTACCCCAGATATAGATTAATGCCCCCCAGCCCAAGAAATATAATTTATTGCCCCCTGCCAGCCCTTAATGCCCCCTCCCGCCCCAGACATATAATTAAGGCCCCCCTGCCACAGGAAAATATAAATTTATGCCCCCCTGCCCCCAGACATATAATGTATGCCCCACCTGCCAGCCTAATGCCACCTTCCCGCCCCAGACACAGAATTTATGCCCCCTGCCCCAGACATATAATTATGCCCACTGCCAGCCCTAATTGCCCCACCACGCCCCAGACAATATAATTTATGCCACCCGGCAAGCTCTAATGACACCCCCCCACCCCAGAACATAATTTATATGCCCCCTGCCAGCTCTAATGACCCCCCCCCCCCGCCCCAGACATATAATTTATGCCCCCTGCCAGCTCTAATGACCCCCCCCCCCGCCCCACGATATATAATTATGCCCCCTGCCCAAGACAGATAATTTATGCCCCTGCCCAGCCCTAATGCCCCCCCACCCAGACATATAATTTGCCCCACGACAGCCATAATGCCCCCCAGTACCAGACATTAATTATGCCCACCTGCACCAGATATATAATTTTGCCCCCCTGCACCAACATCTAATTTATGCCCCCTGGCAAGCCTAATGCCCCCCCACCCCAGACATATAATTTATGCCCCTTTGCCAGCCCTAATGCACCCCCCGCCCCGGAAGACATTCATTTATTGCCCCAATTCTATTCATTAAAAAAAAAACAAAAAAAACATCATACTCACCTTTGGGAGGTTTCTTCGGTGCTCCCGGTCTCGGTGGCTTGGGGTAGAGGGCGGGATAGTGACGTCAATGCTTCGCGCCTCCCACAAGCGCGGAGTGCAGGAGGGACGGACAGCGACAGGCGTAAGTGTGCCTCCTCCACGCTCACAGGTCGCGCAGAATGACGGCAAATTGTGCGACCGTTGTAGCTTGCGGGTGTAACAGACGCAGGAGCAGCGGTGCTGCGCTTGCGTATGTGTACTAATCAATAGTACGCATCGTACGATCGTACGCTGCCGGTACTATAGATTATGTTAAAAGTGGTAAAGGACGGGAGTGCGGACAGGCCAGACCAGAGCAGACGGCACAGACCGGCCAAAGGACAGACCGCAGGACCACCGGGAAAATTCCTGGTGGGTACAATGGCCAGTCCGCCCCTGGCCTGTGCTGTGTGTTAATAGCTTATCTGCTTATCTGGGGAGGGGTGAAGCATGAGGTGCAGTGACAGACAGAGAAAGTTCTGTAGAATCACAGACTAAGATGGGGGGACTCATAGGGAACATGGGAGATCTTGTACCTTACTATTATGTTCAGAAGACATCTGTATCCACTGTTCTGAACACACCGAACACTGCTTCATACACAGAGAGAGCTCTGTCACATTATCTCCTCCTCTGTGAGCAGGGAGCAGCAGCCATTCCCCTCTCAAGAAACCAACTAAAAAACAAACTATAAACAAAGTACAGACTCCATGGTGTGTCAGCACTGGAAACAGGCATCGCAACACTACTGGATATAGATAATAAAGATAATAGGACAAGTTGTTTTGCATCCCAAGAGCTATTGATTGTGAAAAAAAACCATTACAGTTAAAATATCTTAAATAACTTGGCTTTATATGGTGTTGTAATAACAAAATAATCAGAGTTTATGCTGTTTAGTATTTGTGAACAGTGAACAGTACCTTGAGGTTGTCCTGATCATTGTAGTACAGTACAAGGCTCAGGCTTCACCTGGACTATTTTATCTTTTACTATAAAAAAAAAAAAACTGGCTGTGATATCACTGTCCATAGGAATGTATAAAATAGGTGAAAATCTCTATAAAACTGTTCCAGCCAAGTGAGTTACTTGCAATTTCTGTTGCATTCAGCCATATGTCAGCATTTTAGTGTCCGAGCAACAACCATAATAGACAGACTCCCCTTTGTTCCATTGAATCAAATAAACTTTACTAGGAGGTTTTATGGTGATTTAAGTTCAGTTCAATATAACAGCAGATGTACAGTACTGGATGGTTCCTGTTATTAATGCTGAGAAATTTCAAAACTACTAGCTACTTTTTCAAATAAAAGTTTCTTAGAATTGTCATGCAAATTCTACACAATTCCACAAAAATTTGAGGTGTAACAGAACTTTAGCCAATGCTGCAATTGTTTGTTTATTTTAAACATGAAGCAATATCCATAAGAGCACGAATAAAAAATAGATCTATTTGAATATTTACATTATAGAACAGTGGAGTAATGTATTAATGACTTTGCTCCCTTGTTTTTTTTAATATAATATGTTTGCTCCTGCATCGCCTAATCTATTTTGTATGGCTGCCACAATATGCCTGTTTCTCTGACTATCTCACCTTGTTGTTAGGTCAGGTCAAAATGTTAGGTGATCTCTTCAGACAGGTTCACCTCATCAATTTATGTCTTAGATCAGTTTTTTGTACATTTTGTGGTGTTTGATTAAACCAGTCAAAAGCAGTTCTATAATCTTCCAAGCCATTGGAAGCCTCATTTGTTTTATTTGCAGTGTGCCAAATTATTAATGGCAAGCACCAGAATACATAACTTGTGCCAAAAATGAATAATTTTCCTCCAGTATATTTTTTCAGTATCTTCTATGAAAGTTTTTATTCTGAAAACCCACGGGTCTTTTTATGAATTGTGTGTGGGTGGTATATTTATAAATAAGATTACATGGACCATATTTATCAGAGGTTTTACTCAATTTTCCAGCCCATACAAGGCCTGACTTAGACCCATGATTTGCAACTATTTACCCTTATGCCAAGGGATCCGAAGAAGAAAGGGACTAGGGCTACCAGAATTGTGATATCTTGACATGCCAAAGAGATATAATTCTTTGCTTACACCCATAATTTGCAACTATTTACCTTTATGCCAAATCCACACCAATTGGGCATGGAGGACCATGAAGAGGGCTATGCCCATTGGTGGAGTGGGCAATCTAGGGACATGAACTGGCACGGGCTATAGAGCAGTTTTACACCAGGGAGGAGCCTCTCAATATATCCATTGCTGCGGGAAAGGTGGGGATAACTTAATACATGGCGATCCATGTACATTCAAATTATAAATTGTCACATTTGGGCAAATTTACTTACCTGGTCCCTGCGCGATTCCCCCTGTGCGGTGTCCGCTGGAATGTCGCGATTCATGAAGATCATGCGCCCGATTTCCTACATGTGTCGCTTCCCCCGATCAGGTTCGCTGGAATTCACCTTCTTCCGTGAGTGCATGGCTTGCGGCAGAAATTGAATTGTTAAATCTGCGGATAGTCCGAATCCGTCGGACAGCCCGCCCCCCTTGCACTATCCCCGAAAAATCAGGAAACCCGGTGGAAATGCGGTCTTGGGACCCTTAGTAAATAAGCCCCACTGTGTCCAATAAAATACAACCCTTTTACCTGACATAATAAAATTAATACATTTCCCCCATTTAGATTTCATAAAGTTTAGGTTTTGGTAATAATTGTTGTTCTCACCATAGTCTGTAAAAGGCATAAAATAAGATAAGAAAATGTAATTGTAGGCACAGCGTTCTTGTATATCCAAGCCAACATAAACATTACATCTTCAGTATATATTGTAAATAAATACTGTACCTTGCTTTTCTTTTTCTTGGTTGTGAAACATTGTATGCATTTTATTTTGTTCTTCTAATATACACTTCTCCATCTCTGCAAAAATGAATTGTTGCCAACTGCCAAGAGCTACACAATACACAATACTGCTGCTTTATCTCTCTTTTATGCTTTATTGAATTCCATTATAAGAACAACGCATCTTTCAGTCATTAGGCTCCTTGCTGACAACACCTGTCAGTATGTCACTCCATTCCGAGACAGATACCGCGGTGCTTAATTTGGCATTATTTTTTATTTTTTCCTTTTTTTTTAAGGAAGAAAATAAATCTGGGACACCTGTTAGCACCAAGGCAGCGATGTAACTAGTATTGCAATATTGTATAGAAAATGTATCTAATCAAATTATACATAAGTAGGAGATAACACGATAGGATTTTTGATAAATGTGTATGACTACATCTTATGTCATTTTTGTGATACAAAGACAAGATTATTACTCTAATGAAACTCTATAAACTTTGCCTTAAGGGATTATATTCCCTCTGCTTGTTTGAAATAATCCACTAAGCATATGCCCTAGACACGCGACTACTTGTGCCTTTTGATGCTGGTTCTTTTACCATTCCACCTACTGTAAAAATAACACTCTATTATGTTGTTAAAAGGGTATAACAACATGTCAAAATGTATGCAATGTCAACACTGTCATTATCATAGATACACACTGTTTATTTGCAGGGGAATATTCCTGTTATATATGACAAATGTACACCACATCATTTTGGAACCTATACAACTTTCTTTATTCGAAAATTCATGGTTTGCAAAATGGCAAAAAAGTAGCAGTTTGGCCTTTTTTCTGTTGTGGCATTCATGGCATGGGATACTTGATTTTTAAATTATAACATACAGTATTGGGCATTTTGGGATAAAGGGATACCTAACATGTTTCTGATACTTTTATGTGTGTTCTAGGAAAAGGAAGGGAGTTATTTGAATTTTTACATTCAATAATTTTTATTGAAGTTTTCCATTTTAAAACATATACAAGAAGGAAAACATACCAGTAAATGACACAGATTGCAATAACAGAGTTGTTCAAAGCATATCATGAAAAGCTTTCTAGGTTTGTAGGCTTTATGTGTATCTTGGCAATCAAGTTTATGCAAGCAAGGTAATTACAAATGTACTCAGATAGTATATTATGATATAAAATTGTATTTGTAGGGCATGTAAGTTTTATGCAAGAAATAAGTCGTTCAGGCAGCCGACAAAGAGGTCAGTATAGAGCAACCCTACAAATACCATCTATTAGGAGGGAGGTATTTTATAATTAGGGGGGAAAGCAAATTCAGGCTTAGTCATGCTGGCAGAGATCCAAAATCACTATGTGTAAGACAACAACTCAAGTAACATGGGTGAGGCATCCAACCTAGGGTCACATTCCTGTGTTCTGATGTAAGATATACATGGACTGGCACTGGGGGGGAAGGGGAGGAGGGGTTACCATGAGTGCCATGAATGTTGGTGAAGGGAGGGGAGAAATAGGTCTACAATCTTTCATGGAGGGCGGAATCTGTTTGGGTGCAACTCTAGCCATCTACACCAGTCTCGTTCAAAAGCTTTAAGAGTATGGTTTTTGTGCACCCACATATGCTCATATAAACATGTTTAGTGCATTAGAGAGAGGACTTCTTCAAATTGTGGGGTATTTGCACACTTCCAGTATCTGGTGAGAACTAGCTTGGTAGTTATGAGTAAAAAAGCTGTTAGGGTTTTAAGGGATCGGGTTTGAGGTCAAGGAAGAGTAGAGCTTGGAATAGGGAGAGAGGGATTTTCAAAATAGTATTCAGTAGGCGAAAGGACTTTCCCCAGAACTCATTGTTGTGTGGACATTGCCAAAGAATGTGGTACAGTGATCCCCTACGCAGGAAATCCCCTCCGCTTTTCCTGGGAGGTGCCTGGGAATATAACGCTCAGTCTTTCAGGGGTAAGATACCACCTTAGGATTGTTTTCATACCTGCCTCATAAAAGGTAATACACTTAAATGTAGAGTTAACCAATCTATAGCCATTCTATGGAAGTATAGGCTTTCCCTAATTCCTTTTCCCACATCAACATAGGGGTCGATTTTACAAGTGAGTCTGCGGATCCTAATGCCCTGTAGATGCTTCGTAATTCTGAGTGGGAAACCTCTGGGGAGCTCCACAGTTCAAATATATGTTTATTGGCCTCTATGTTGTTTATTGTGTGTGGTTGCTGTACATGTCTGATTCTAAGGTATTTGTAGTGATCTTTGTGGGAGATATTATATTTTTGGACACTATCAGAAAAGGGTAACAGGGATTCCTCTTGCATACAGTCACCCACATAGATGGCACCTTTCTCTACCCAAGGGGTCAAGTCTAAGTCTTCCATAAAGTTTTTTAGGGCATTCAGGGGGTACACCTTGTCCAATGATAACTTGGTGGATTTACGACTATGGTGAAACTTTTTCCATGTGACTATGTATGCCGTTTTCAAGATAGGTGGTGGGGAGGGTAAAGGATTCGGACCCAAGGCACCTATTAGGAGGGTTCAACATATCTTGCAACATATCTTTAGGGAAAGAGCCCACAGTGGCTGCTTCAGAGAAGACAGCTGTGAGGTGTGAGAGGAGGGTATCTTGAAATGACTTATAATACTGGTCTGTAAAGTTGTCTGGGCCTAGGGCTTTCCTGGCTGGATGTGATTTTATTATTCTTAGAATTTCTTCCTGGGTGGGTGCCTCGTCCAGGTGGGTTAGTTGTTCCTCTGTTAGTGATGGTAAGTTTATGGAGGCTAAATGGAGGATCATAATCCCTAGACTGGTTTGCGATTCTTTTGGGATTACAGATTTTGGCGGTAGGATTGTCTGGGTGGGAGAGAAAAGGGATTCTGGATCTGGTTTCTAGGCTTTTAACTCTACTTGCAAGTAGTCTCCCTGCCTTATTGTTTTGTGAGTAAAAGAGAGCTTTGTTTTTTTTTTAAGGTTTTTTCATATTTGTATAGGAAACAATTTCTAGGTGTCTGTCTTGTTTCTATTAGTCGTGCAGTAGTGAGGGGTGAGGGTTGGGATTTGTTAGTGACCTCTAGGTTCCGGATTTGTGAGAGAAGTGAGTAAACTTTCTTTTCCCTTTCTCTTTTCAGTCTATGGCCTAGCTCCATGAATAGGCCCCTGATGAATACTTTATGACCATTCCATATTAAAAAGGGGTCATTCACCACTTTTTGCGTTAATTGAAAATAATCCTGCAAAGCTTTAGTACATTTCTCTATCGTTTTTGGATTTTTTTAGTACGTAATCATTACATCTCCAGATACGGCAGTCAGTGTGGTAATAGGACTCCTCAATTTCCAATGTAACTGCTGCGTGATCTGACCATTTATCTTTTATTTATTTAATCATTATTATCTTTTATTTATTTATTTCTTTATATAGACCATAATGTCTATATATCATTTTTTGATCAAATATATAAGAGATTGAGAAGTCAAAAAGAGATCTATCCGGGAGTATGAGTTATGTTTGCAAGAAAAGAATGAATAGTCCCTTTCAGTGTCATGGAGCATCTCCAGCTATCAAATAACTCATGTTCAAAGAGGGTGTTATTTAAGTATTGTGATGATGACCTATTAGTGGAAGTGGAGTCCATGGAGGGGTCAGGGACCGTGTTAAAGTCTCCACACCATATGACATGGCCACCCCGGTAGGTGTCTACTATGCTAAGGAGTTTGTGGAAGAATCTTAGTCAACACTCGTTGGGGGCCTATATGCCTATTAGTATGTACTCCACATGATTTATTAAAATATTTAAAATAATATACCTACCCAATGGGTCTGTTTTGCAAGAGATCAGGTAAAAGGCCACAGAGTTCTTAATAGTTAGTAATACTCCTCTTTGTTTTTTGTTTAATGGCTTTGAAAACGTGAGGAAAAAGAGGATGCTTAATTCTGTGGGCATCTTTTTCAAGTAAATGAGTCTCTTGGGCGCAGATTATATCACACCAGGAAATTGCCTCTTTCCACATGTAGGATCTTTTACATGGATTGTTGAGACCCTTCACGTTGAGAGTAGCAATTTTAAGCACCATAGATACAGTGAATAAATATGTCTATTGTCGCTGTTGTATATACTTCAATGCTTACCATGTGCTGTAACATAATGGCCCTCTCCCTACTCCCTACACCTCCCTGGGTTGGATGCCTTATAAAATAGAACACAAATAACAACAATAGGGTGAACAAACAACATCAAATTGAAT
Organism: Engystomops pustulosus; assembly: GCA_019512145.1. Classification (NCBI taxonomy): domain Eukaryota; kingdom Metazoa; phylum Chordata; class Amphibia; order Anura; family Leptodactylidae; genus Engystomops; species Engystomops pustulosus. The sequence continues at coordinate 54,194,274 of CM033643.1, forward strand.
ATAACCATGTCTCCTATCCAGGAAGATCTATCAGAAAAGCTAATATAGCTGACCCTGGAAGGGGGGAACAAAAGGATACAGCCAAAGCAAGATCAGTTCACAACAGGCTCCACAATGAGCCCAGCAGCTTGTGGGTTACTGCTTGGTGGCACGTTTGGAGGTGACTGTCTTCCAGTTGTGAGGTGGGAGATAAGGTCAGAGTCCAGGGTTATCTGGAGGATGAGGGGAAATGTTCCAGTCACAGAGGAGACGGTGGACATCTTCTAGGGAGTTGATAATGTGGGAGAATCCTTCTCTTTAGATGATGATCTTGACTGGGAATCCCCATCTATATGGGATTGTGTGATTTCTCAGAGCGAGAGTAATCGGTAGGAGTTCTCTCCTTAGGTGAAGCAAGGCTGTAGAGAGGTCAGCGAACACTTTAAGTTTCTGGTATGGAGACATTAAGTCGCCAATTTTCCTGATTGCTGCCATGATTTTATCCTTGGTGTGAAGTAATTTATCCGCGCTAGGACATCTCTGGGAGTGGTATCAGGGAGATGCGATGGGCGTGGGACCCTGTGGTCATTATCTATGACAAGGTCCGGGGCTGAGCATTGTGGCAGCAGTATCTTCATTAGGCCCTGAATAGAGTTGGGTAATTCCTGTGTCTGAACTTCTTCAGGTATGCCCCTAAATTTCAGATTGTTTCACCTAGGGTGGTCCTCCAGGTCCGTTATTTTGATGATGTGGCGCACCATGTGATGCACCTCACCACGTGATTAGTGCTGGAAATACCCATTGGTTTTTGAGGTAAATTTATTGTGGCTCACCGCCCTAAAGACTCCACCCCCAGACGAAGGCTATATATCGGCCGAAACGTACATCGGGGCTGTTGTTATTCCAGGTAGTGACCAGCAATACATTGGGTGAGTCTGTTCCCTCTTGAATTATGGTACTTTCATGCACTATTATGTATTAATATATCTGTATTATTCTCTCCCATGTACACCTATTACAAATACCATGGCCATTGATGCCCATACATATATTATATTATAGATTGTAATATTGCTGCTTGGAATGTAACTCTCTTTTTGTTTCCCACTTGGGCCAGCATCATATTTAATCAGCATGTTATTATCAATTTTTGTAAAATAAAGTATTTACAATTCTTTCATATATTTCTTTATTTTCTTTTTCTTTTGTTGGATTTCTCATCCTTTCTATATGGATGAACAATAGGTCTATAAATGTACTGTATTGTAATAGTATATGTGTGTTTTCTTTTTTTATACAACAGATATTTTATATAGAACCTTGTAGCCACACTCCTGGAATTTGGTTTCTAGAGAATCTCAGCTTCAATTCTCCTTCCCTCCGTCCTTTAGTTCAAACCTGGTAAATGTCATTAATTTTGTCTTAATAATAATAAGAGCTGCACAGAGCTTGCCAAATCAGTTCCTGTCCCCATGGGGCTCACAATGTAATCAACCTACCAGTATGTTTTGGAATGTGGGAGAAAACCGGAGGACCCTGAGGATACCCACACAAACACTGGGAGAACATACAAACTCTTTGCAAATGTTGACCCTGGGACTTGAACCCTGGGTGTATACATGGAAGACTTGTGGTTTTACTAGCCTGGTCATGTTTGTTTATATTTAAAACAAAGAGTATATTAAAAATCACACAGAAGCACGCTAAAGGTATGATGGGAACAATTGCCATCGCTGGTATCAGCGGTGTGCCTCTCCACCGCTATTTACTAAGAAAGAGAGCAATATTTGAGTATACCAGCGCTGGCTAAGAAAAGTATATATGTATATGTTATGTACAAGGGGGATGAACTAAGCTTCCTACACTGAGATTAACTCTAAAAAGACCAATTGTTGTATTTGGTGGGACACTAACCTGTGACACCAATTCTAGCGGGTTTCCGCAGGTCCGGTAGGTATATACAGCAGTGTAATTTCTTGAGTCAAGGTTAGTGTTCCGTTAAAGGCTGCTATTCCCCATTGTAGTCCACGCAGTAGTTGAGCAGTAGCGAAGACCCGGCCGGCAGCTTCACCGGTACATCCGTTTGCTAGTTTGACTTAGTGAAGCTGCCGGCCGGGGCTTCACTACTGCTCAACTACTGCGTGGACTACAACGGGGAATAAGAGCGTTTAACGGAATGCGAACCTGGACTCAAGAAATTACACTGCTGTATATACCTACCCACACCCGCTAGAATTGGTGTCACAGGCTAGTGTCCCACCAAATACAACATTTGGTCTTTTTAGAGTTAATCTCAGTGTAGGAAGTTCAGTTCTTCCCTTTGTACATAACATATACATATATAGTTTTCTTAGCCAGCGCAGGTATACTCCAATATTGCTCTCTTTGTTTATATTTATCTAATAAAGAATATTTCTTGTTTGTACTACAGGGGACACTGAGATTTCAGTTTTCACAGTGATTGTATGTTGCAAGCTAAATACTGAAGGTCCCCAAGCCATAGCAAAAAATAAAAATCTCTACTAAACAAAAAAGATAAATAGGCTCTAATATTCTAAAAAACATTTACTGCCCCTAGAAATGCAAATTCTGAGGCCAATGACTTTATTATACTTCATTGTATGAACCTATGTAAGGTGTCATTTTTTGTAGTATGCGCTGGCATTTTAATTTATATCAATTTGGGACCTACGGTATATGATAGTTTGATCATTTTTTATTCAAAGATTTATAGATGGAAAAAAGGCGACAAAATATGCACAATTTTTTATTTATCTACAGTTTTTATGGTCATTGTCTAGGTGGGGGAACTAGACTGCTGGATGTCATTTTGGTGAGTTTTCACCTATTTAATTGATTTTATTTATCTTGTGTGCAGTCTTTTTGTATTGGCAATGAATAAGAAAGTATCTATTAAGTGACATGTTTCTTAGTTTTTTTGTTGCATGTGACCTTATGTAGCATGTCACACGTTTATTCATTTACATTGAGTAGTGCTGGTCCTAAGCTTCTTTATTCTGCAATTTGGACCTTTGGAAGTGAATATACCTAACATGTTTATGATTTTTACAGTTTTTTAAATATTTAAAAAGTTCTATGAAAAGTTCTATGAAAAGTTCTATGAAAAGGTGGGTGATTTAAACTTTTACTTTTAAAAAAAAATGTTATATTATTTTTAATTATTTCAGATGCCTAGAGTATTTTAACTCTAGGAGGTCTGATTGCTCCTATAATACACTTTAATACTACTGTATTGCTGTATATTGCAATTGCCGTATTTTTTGCACTATAAGGCACATAAAAATTCCTTTGATTCTCTCAGAAATAAATGGTGCACCTTATAGTCCTGTGCACCTTATATATGAACCATAATTACACACAACAGCTGCCTTGCACAGGTCTGCCATCTGCTGGTCATTCATCCTTATAATCAGGTGCGCCTTATGATCCGGTGCACCTTATATATGAACTTATACGTTTTATCAGGCATTTATTGGTGGTGCGCCTTATAATCCGGTTCACCTTATAGTCCAAAAATTATGGTATACTGCTAATCACTGATAACCTGCTATCGGTAGGCTATTAGAGAATAGTATCCATGAAAGGCTTACAAGTTTCTATAAGAATGGATGCTGCAATGGCGGGGGGCACCAATCATTGCGGGGGGCACCAATCGGCCATCTAAAATGGCATTGCAGTTAGGTGCTGCGATCAGTGCCAGCACTGAACGTACCATGTAAAGGCACTGTGTACACCTGCTGTGTATGGAAAGAGCTCAGCCTCTGATCTCTCTCCATCCACCACCACCAGCACAACAACAGTTTAATTGGGGTGCACAAAGGTGTTCAGAGCTTACCATAGTTACCTGACTTGAACCAGAGTCATATAGAATTTCTTTTAGCGGTATTTGAAGAAAGCAGTTATAGACTTAAACTAAAGGACACTTGTGAACTGGAGGCGCATAAAGAATAAGATAAGATTCCTCAGAAATTCTCCTAGAAGTTTGTGCTTGTCTATACACCATACAATTCTCAGACTTCATCATAATCGTAAAAAGTTACTCTACTAAAGTAGAAAAGAGAATTTTCAAAAAGCGGATGGATAATTTTGAGGCTAAAATAGTAATTTAAGTGCAATTTCATGTTTAATTTCAAGAAAATGCATGTTATATTATTTGTGTGATCTATTTAAATTGTAATTTTGCTAATAAACAATATTTGGTGTCGTAAATATTTTTTATGGAATTTCTCAAACGTCCCACTCTCTCTCTATTATACGTCTGGTGGAAAAGAATGATGGTCCAAGCATGGTCCATGAACCAGAAATGATATATATACCAATGTAAAGGTCTTTCTTTTCATATATATATATATATATATATATATATATATATATATATATATATAGAACTAGATATACTGCTAAGATGCTGACAGTATTAGGAAGCCAATGAGAACAATATCAAGACAGCATTAGACAAACATTTAATCTCATCAGTCTAATAGTTTTTTTACCTCTTTCCCAGTCTATGTATCTGTTAGAATACACTGGATTCTCATGTTATTGACATGTCTTTAATGAATATAATACAACTGTGAACATGTGCTTTTATGTTATTGGTACATTATGATATGTGTCAGTCACAAACTATGAAGCTAATCAAGGAACACTTTTATATAATTCTGTAATACTATCATTTTTTATTCTATGGACCTATTTTTGCCAAGTGTGTAAACAATATCTGTATATAAATTAGGAAGGGGGTGGTGGTAAAAGTATGAAAAATAGCCACAACCTATTGTTTGGATTCTTCTTCCCTCTGCTAATTACATTTCCATTCATCATCAGAACTAGCAACAAACTCACAACTGGCTGCCCATGGGGTGGGGTGCGGTGGGGGTTATGTTCAAAAGACCCAGTGGCAGTCTGTGTGTGGAGGAAGTGTGTCAATTGACAACTCTCCAGAGCACAGTCCTGTGCCTAGTTCTCTCCAAATATTAAATCTAGGAGACAATGAGAAATCTTATATATCATAACTCACTAACAAGGTCAGGGAAAATTATTATATGTGCATTCAGCATAAGGGTCAGATCGGGGTAGAGAATGAGGTACCCAGTCAATTAAGATGATTACATCATTATAAACATTTTTTTGGAAAAAATTATGAGTTTTTAACTCACTTAAAAATGTGTATCACTGTAGGGGGCTGTGTATTTCATATTAGCATATGAACTCAAGCTGGGAAGTGGGAGGAAGACCCACCATCTATAAATTATGGGGCTTTGCTAATGCCAATTGTCAGCTTTTGGGAGCATCATTCAATGGATAGGCTGGTCAAAAGTTCTTCTGCCGTAACCTCCCGGCCGGGTAAATCTGCTATTTTCATTTTATTCCCTTTTTAATTTACAACTGTTTATGTATGTATTGTGTGTATGTAACTTGTAACCATTTTCTATCTGACAAATGTATGTTTTTATGTCTGCACAGCTTTTTTGTATTAAATTTTTAAAACTTAAAACGTCTGTGCTTGTAGCCTCAAAGAACTTAAGAGCCCAAAGAGATTTGTTGAGGTATTTCTGTAGACAGGCACCTATGAGTGAAATATAGGTGGTGGCAGTTATTTGAGTAAGTGCCATGATTGAGAGAGTAAAATTTAGAGTAAAGGTGCCATCTTGCATAGGTGGGTGGGGTTTTATGTGCTAAATTTGAGCCACTCTGGCAAAAATGCCCCAGTGACGTAACTCAAGAGTGGGGGGTTTGTCACAAGCGAATTTATAAATTAATGCAAACTCCACCCCTTCTGTCATGCCATATATATGTAGTAGCTCAAACCTCTTGATATTTCCACGAACCGGCATACTATAAGGCAATTCTACATCAGGTCCTGGTATAAGCTATAGTTTAAATTAGCCACAAATGTAATTCACAAAATACCTATGTTATTCCACAAAATTCCATTATTTTCCATTTGTATATTTTTAAACTGGCTAGATACTAAATAAAATATCCAGTTGTATTCTAAAATCCTTGTTTTCTATCCAGAGACTCTGCCTGGGCTAAAATTAAAGTAATTTGCAATGTGGCCTCATGCAGAGTACATAGTGATGCTTGCTAAGCAACAACTTGTTGTCTTTTAGTTAGGCTTTTCTCAGAATGTGACTATTTCATGTAGCCTTTCATTTTTTATCTGTGTGAAATCTGATTATCCTCTCCCTAGGACCTAAATTTATGTGGTAATTATATGTGTCAATAAGACACAGCAATTACATCACAATGTTAAAAGAACGCCACAGGGAAAATTCAATGATATGGACAATACCGGCCATAACACATAGGGGTGATCACTTAGTCAATAATAGCTAATGTCATACTAGAGGTGTTAAACCTCTGAAGACCTTAATGAATTTACCCCAATGGGAGATGGTGCACGATTACTAACATCAATTCAGTTCCCATCTCCAGGAGGTAGCTATTGAAATATTGATCAAATTGCTGAGCCCTGTGCATTCTTAGATAGTTGGTTTAGTTTGCCTTACTGTGATAGAATTCTCAATTCTATAAAGTAAATATACAGTCAAATATTCATGGTTTGGAAAAGCTTACAGAAAAATTTATTAGCACTAATATCAATATTGCAATTTGCAGAGGTTTAGGAATTTACAACCACAGATGTAAAAGTTACCTGAAACTGAGGTACTTGGAGAAAAAGGGTAAAATATTCCCAAGACCATTTTTAGTTACCTGGGTGTTTCAGTTATTCTGAAATGATTTGTGGATTTAAAAAAGGAATAACATGGGGACAATAAAAAACAGAGCTCCAAAAGTATAATAAAATATAATATCATATGTCATATAATGATATTATAATAATTGTCATACAATAAGTAATAGAGGTATTTACAAGACATGTCAGATTACACAAAAAATGTACACACTTCATCTTAAAATAGTTACAAAGCTCTCAGAGTGTGTGTGCCTAAAATAAAATGTATGCCAATACATGGCTGGCTTAGGTTTGTAGGGTTAGTACATGCCAGAACAATGCCCTTATATTTGTGTGCATTGGCACCTTTATTTATTATGTCTCCCAAGTCATGCGCCACCACCTTTGGACTCAAAGTGTATAAAAATTGTCTAAAACAATGTGCAAGGTATTGTAGACGTTTTTTGGTACACATTAAGCCAAAATTCTTACTTACTTATTACTAGAATGATCTTCCACGTAGTATTAATTATAAAATACTGGCTGATCTGGGCAAACAGGCTTTTTCCTATATTTGTCTATCTATCTATCTATCTATACAGGGTGTAACAAAAAGGTTGGGACAATGTTAAAAATATGTTGAGAAATATGTTGAGAATATGTTGAGAAACTAAAAGTATATGTGCTGAATATTTTTCAAAAAGCTATCCAATGATACCAAACCTGGCCTCCTGCCCCTGTAGGGGTGGGGGGTCAACTTAAATATCTTAAATGGGAACCCCAATTTTTTATTGCTTATTCGGATTGCCCAGGAAATTATACAATGGGGCAGATTTACTTACCCGGTCCATTCGCAATCCAGCAGCGCGTTCTCTGCGGTGGATCCGGGTCCGGCCGGGATTCATTAAGGCAGTTCCTCTGACGTCCACCAGGTGGCGCTGCTGCGCTGAGGTTCCCCGGAATGCACTCAAGTTCACTGGCCTATTCCTAGTGAAGGTAAGTGCAAGCTCCACAACCCTTTTTTTTTTAAATGCGGTGGTTTCTCCGAATCTGTCGGGTTTCCGTTTTGCCACGCCCCCCATTTCCATCACGTGTATGCCAGCGCCGATGCGCCACAATCCAATTGCGTGCGCCAAAATCCCGGGGCAATTCAGGGAAAATCGTCGCAAATCGGAATTTTTTGGATAACCCGTGATTCAGGCCCTTAGTAAATGATCCCCATTATGTTGATTCAATCTATGATTTAAGTAATCTTCATTGACAGATGGCACTGTAATGGTCGAAAAATCAAAATGGGTGAAAAATTGTTAAAAAATGGGGATTTAAAAAAATACATTTTGGATCATGAAAGAAAAAAAATAAATACACCATACATAATTTTTTTGGAGGGAGTTGATTTAAGCCATGCCTGCCTAAGTAAAAACTACAGCCTGACTAGCAAGAAGCCTAGTGACATGATAATAGTAAAACCAGTAAGTCTCTTCAAAATAAATATACTCCCAAATGTAGAGAGTGTTGATTCTGATACAAATATTTGACACCTAGTTACTTACAACTTTGTTCTGAAATCACTCATTTTGACGTAACATAGGTGGGTATTTCTTCAAAATAATATAGATTTTTAGTCATTAGAAAGTCAGTTTATGTATGTAGGAATGTTCAAATGAATATTGAGCCAGTTGTTTATACATTTGTTACATCATTTTCTAAAGAGAAACAGAGAAGTGGATTTGGTGACCTTCTTTCCCTTTTTCAAGTTAGAATTACTAACACAAAATTGGAGATGTTTCTTGACATTCTCCCTCAGAGTTTAGGTGAACATTTCCCCAATGTTTTCTCTTCTTTTTTCAGTTGGTGCTGTGTACAGTGCAGGAAAACCTGCACAGGAATCACATGATCACTACAAGCTACGTAACTGCATACCCAGATTAGCTGGTTAGTCTGCTCATGGGGTTGTATTGCACTGTAAATAGTGTTATTATGTGTTTCCAAGTTATTGGTTACATCAGCAATAAGAAAACTAATTTTACAATGCCTTGTTATGAAGAAAACCCTATGTACTATAAAATAAATAGATAAATAACCTAAGGCAGCACAGTGGCTTAGTGGCTGGTATTACAGCCTTGCAGGTAGGTTGATTAGATTGTGAGTCCCATTGGGGACAGGGACTGATTTGGCAAGCTCTGTGCAGTGCTGCATAATCTGTCGGCGGTATATAAATAAAGGAATTATTAATATTATTATTGTTTTTAAATTAAAAAACAAATATAGTAAAAAAAGAAAACCTATCAACAATGATTATGGCACGAAATGAAAAGTGGTAAGAAAAATTGGCACAGTCTTTATGGGTTAAAATGTATGTATAAGCCTCCTTTTTTTCATTCATGGAGCTTTATGATCGGATATCAAGAAGAAATCTGATAACTCCCAAACTGATTAACAGAGGATTAAGACTAAAATCACAATATAAGCCTGCACATGAATAGTATTACTGTGTAGTACAGTAGTAACAAAATAGAAGTGTCCGATACCGACACTGTCTAAAAGATCCGCAGTGGAAACATATTCCCACTGCGGATGTAGAATCAGCTGAATGCCCTTTTTGCTGCAGATTTCACAGCAGAATTCACCAACTGCAACGTTGAACTTTGCCATGGCAAAAATATGCCATAAATATACATCAGAATTCAGGCAATTTCGACTGGTTTCTGCAGCTGCAGAAAGGCTGTGGACTGCGCTTATTTCACAGCTATTCTGTTGTATATGTAGATAGCCTAAGGCTTCCAGATTTCCAGGTTTTATTTTTATTTGTTGCATAGAACATCTCCCTCCTATAGTTTTGTAGGTCACTACATCACAACCCGATTTACTTTGCATGAAGAGAAGTCTCACACCTGGAACTGTCCATGAAGCTTTATGATTCTTTTATTGCCTTATGCATATTATGGATGATAAAAAAGGGGATGAAGCTTAATTTCACTTTTTTCTAAATGTCATAATTTTATATTTTGGAATGTGAATGTTTATGTTATAGAAACTTTAATTTGCTCAAAAGATTGGATTATTTGTTTTAGATACCTTACTGTACTTTACTAGAGAAGCCAGTTCTCTGCAACGCTTTGAAGATTGCCCTTAAATTCTCCCATCTGTAATCAATTTACTGTTTATTGCCTCAATTTGGTTGCTTGTCAGGAGGAATAGAGATTTTATGTCATCTAGATTAGCAAAATTTGTTTTCACCATTTAAACCATTGCCAACTCATGATGACTTTTTGAAAACTTTGTCTTCTAAAGTCAAGTAACAAAGGCATTCTCCTTTATGTGGACTGTAAAGACTTTATATCAGCGATTTAATGTGGCTGTACAAAATGCTTTATTTGAAGTCCAATGCATTAATACAAGTAATTGTTTCAACAGAAAGAAAAGTTAAAGTGATTGTTGATGAAGGTGAAACAGAGATCACTGCATTTTCCCATCAATTTTCATAAACAATTTTAAAATGTGTTGAATTTATTAGAATAGCTAAAGTGTTGGTGACCATTAGTAGGGCACTTACAATTTATTTGAAAAAAGTCAACAAATCAGTTATCAGTGTTAAACAAGTGGTATTCTTGAAATTATTTTTGTTATGCATCCTTAGGATCATATGATGGTCAGAAACCCTTGCCCCCATTGATCAGCAGTTTGAAGTAGTCATGCTGTTCCTGTGGTAACACATTCACTGAACATATGAGATGGTTTCAGCCCTGTCCCATTCAAGTGAATAGGCTTAACCTGCATAACCAGACCAGGCCACAAGTATATGTGGCACAATGCATTATGAGAAGTAGAACAGCAGTGATCTCTACATGGTGCCACGTGTCAGACCTCCACGAATGAAGTATTGCTCACCCGTCTTAAAGGGAACCTGTCAACACATTTTCACAGATATAGCTGACAGGTTCCCATAGAGTCTTCTTAGCTGACACCCTTCATTTAGATTAAAATTGTTTCCCTTACATGTCTATAAATCAACTATGTATTCTGCCATTCAGCACTTGTTGTCATGTGACTAGGGTGGTGTCATCTAAGGTCCTATAACTTTGGCATTTGCAGCATCTTTACTGTGTATGTATCTGATCACATGAAATAACAGCATGCTTAATAGCAGCAACAGGACTTGTACTCCTCCCCTTGCCTGCATAGAGGTATGCTGTGATTTCATGTGATCAGATACATATGATACATATATGGGTAGAAGTTGAAAATGTTACTGGGTTAAAGGACCTTAAGTTACATCGCCCTGGTCATGTGACATTAAGTGCCCAATGATATAATAGAGGTCTCTCTAAATATTACACACAGTGATACCTATCAATCAGGAAAAAGGAGGCAGGGCAACACAAGTTTTTTAGGACTCAGTGTGATTGAACTCACATCAGGTGAGGTGCATTTAAGTTTACAAGCTAATTTTTTTAACATTGAAGCCATGGAAAGGAACCATTTAGGGATAAGGGCATTACTTTTTAATTATAGTTTTAATGAAGTATTTATTTTGGGTGGGTTAATTTAAATGGTGGGTACCCATATAGATATAGAAGAGTTTAGCTTGGGTTACATTAAGCTGAATAACTAGTTTAGGCAACTTGTTTTGTGACATCAAACTGCAGCATGCCGCTGAATTAAACATAATGAATGCTACGTAAATAAATTTAGTTTTTTTTAAACTTGATAGACTTTTGTCTTGACTATACAGATTCAATACTCTCATATTTAAGAGTATAAGCATCTTTATGCTTGACTATAAAAATAAATAAGATGTGCTTAGACGGGTATTCCCATTTTAGCAAATTAATGTTATTGTTTGTATAATAAAAAGTTATACAATTTCCCATTATACTTTCTGTATCAATTCTTCACTGTTTTGTAGATTTCTGCCTGCTGTCCTCTATAGAAAGCTTCATAGTATACATCCATTGGGCATAAAGCTCATTAGTATCACAGAGAGTAATCAGAGCTGTGTGATATACCGAGCCGTGCACCTGTGTGACCAGGGACAGATTTCTGTCCACTGGAAATAAACAATGGAGCTTCCTATACAACGACAGCAAGCAGAGATTTAGAAAACCGAGGATCTGATATAGAAAGTGTATTGGAAAATTGCTTAACTTTTAATTATACAAACAATAACATTTATTTGCTGAAACGGGAGCACCGCCTTAAGGATGTTTAGAATTTTATAAACTATGCTTTCAAAAACAGAACCTTGCTCGTACATTTTTGCGTCTTGTATTACAGTACACCTCTATTAAAGTGAATAAATCTGTGATGCCATACTACACTCCACCCACTGAGAAGACAGTTACACGTTTTTATGGAAAACCTTTTTTTTTTGTAGAAATACATTTTAATCCATCCTGACCTTACCAACTGACAAAACTGTAGTGCAACAGAAAAATGGAGTAGATAGATTGGCTGCTGCTTCAGATTCAGACTTGTTTAGCCTCTATCTCTAAGTGGTATATATATTCTGGTTGCTGTGGTGCTCTATTCCTTATTGCTCAGAATTAGTATTTACAGGCAAGTAGAAGAAAAAAGAAATGACACTTACCACCTTCCTTACGCATTTATTTTTTTATACTCACAAAAGCAAGGGGAGAGAAGGACAAGAAGTGCAGGACATCACAAAAAACTTAAACGATGTCCGTTTCATGCTGGAACGTGATTTATCCGGTACAATTTGTGTGTAAAAAGAAAAGTGAGAGCTCATGTATTTATGGTACCCCTGGATCTGCCTCTTAAAGCAAGTTTGCTTGTAATTGGTCATTAAGTCAAATGCTCATTGGTGTACCAACATTTTAATCCATCTTGGCCTTACCAACAGACAAAACTGTAGTACCCAATATCTAGCTAGCTAGCTAACATATAGACCAAGTAATCATACCTAGTTACAAGTTAAGCCAATGTCATAAGGTACTTTCAGTGTAAGGAAGAACAAATAATCCTGGAAGTGATGATATTGTCCCAACAGAGCACTGATCAACAAGTGTGTCTGGGATGATAATAAGAGTCTGAAGGATTTGAGCAATCCCACAGTATATCCATAAAAGAGTTATTTCTCTTTTGGATTGTAACCTTTGCAAAGGATAAAACTCAAAACAGAATGCACAGTAGTAATTGACATCATTTACTACAATGTGCACCACAGCAGGTTCTCCACTGGAGACGATTACTCCGGAATAACCTGCTGCAGAACAGGGTCCCCAGCCTTGAGAATTCTTAGTATATTTTTAATTCTCTCTTAATGTGAGAAGTTGTTTAACACTCTTATAAGCTCTGTTTAATAATCAGCTGCTTTAAGTCAACTAGTTTCTGTGGTTGTAGAATGGCTGCTGACTTACCACAGTGTGCAGATAACCTAAGGCTTCTAAATGTGCTCACTGTTTATATCAATTTTTTTGGAAGTGAACATATCCATCTTGATGTTTTGTAGAATAATTAATCACATCCTGATTTACTTTGCATGAAAAGAAAACTCACCATGACATTTTTGGATCATTTTATGTTATCATTTTATAATTTGGGACTGCTCCAAGTTAACCAACTATTATTCAGAATAGTCCCCAGCTGTAATATCAATGTCCTGTGTCCGCAGATTGTGGCTAAGGAGATGTTGATGTCTTTTGGTGTCTACCATGTGTGAACTGTGGTTTATCATTTTTGTTCAGCCACACCCAGCTCCCTCTAACTTAGTCCTGTCCAGCAAACGGATGTGACCCATACCTTTGACCTTTCTGTGTTGTTTGTTTGTCAGTCTTGTTTCATATTTGCACTATGACCTAGGGAGGGAATGAAGCCCAGTTAGTGCCCACCACTTAGGGTGGGGCCAGTAAGTAGGTAGGTGATAGCTTGGGGGCTCAGTTTAGTATTCACCGTCCTGTCTGTACTCGTGTTAATCCTCTAGCCTCATAGGCCAAATGTTTGGGGTAGTGGTCTCCTTATTCCAGGGGCAACCTCAGTCCAGGTCTTCGGAGTTACCCACAGCTGTAGAGCATGGGTTATGGAGAAAAACATTTGTTTAATTCTTAATAGTTGGATTTGATGGACTTCTGGCGTCTTTTCCCAGCCTTATATACTATGGTACTATGAAGGTCGCAGCCACCGAGGATGAAGAAAGCCTCACCACTGGGTTTTTCCAACTACTACTGCAAGTTTATTAAAACATTTTCTGTGATGGCTAAACTGCTGAAAGATCTTACTAAAAAGGTCTCTGATTAGAGATGAGCGAACATACATTAGAATACTCGCAACTGCTCGGTGCTCGGACGAGTATTTCACCCGCTCGAGAAAATGTAATCTCGCGGTGTTTAGATTTTCGGATCATTCGCTGTCTGGATGGCATTAGGGAGAGAGCTTACTGTTAGGCAGGAGTGATTATCCAAGAACCTTTCTTGTTAGGCAGGAGTGATTCTCCAAGAACCCAAAAGCCCTTGTTAGGGCTACATTAGCATTTTTCAAAAGTTAAAGTGACACACACAGTCACAGCACAAAATCCTTTTGTGTGCTGTCAGTGTAGGTTAGAAACTAGCCATAGCAATCATCTTCTGTGGTTGATGTCTGATTTCTTCTGCCCGTTTTGTTCTATAAAAAAACCCACAAAAAATAATAAAAATAATAAAAAAATGTAAAAAAAAACCACAAAAAAAATTTACAGTTTATTTTTCAGTTTTGTCTATATAATAGACTTTAATTTTGAAAATGTTTAAACCCGAGGGTTAGGGGTAGAGGACGAGAGCGTGGGGTCAGAGGCCATGGTCCTGGGCGGGATGAGACACCACCTGCTCATGAGGGAGCAGGGAAACTCTGCAGAGCTACACTCCCTAGCTTCATGTCTCAAGTTACTGGGACTCGTGGTAGAGCACTGTTAAGGCCAGAACAGTGCGAACAGGTGATGTCGTGGATTGCGGACAATGCTTCTAGCCATTTGTCCACCAGTCAGTCTTCCATGCAGTCCACCCATGTTACCCAAGTGAGCACTCCTCCAGCTCCTCAACCTTCTTTCCCCCAGTCTGCCCCCTCCCAGGAAAATTTGCCATTTGAGGCTGCTGAGCTCTTTCCCGAAGCCCAGGTTTTCCACCGGTCCCAGTCTGTGGGTCATGATGACCTTCTTGACGTAGTGGAAGAAGTGTGTAAAGAGGTGTCGGACGATGAGGAGACACGGTTGTCAGACAGTGGTGAAGTTTTTGTCAAGGCAGGAAGTCTGAGGGGGAAACAGACTGAGGGATCGGAGGATGAGAAGGTGACAGACCCAAGCTGGGTTGATAGGCCGGGTGAACACAGTGCTTGTGAGACGGAGACGAGTCTTCGACGAGAACAGGTTGGAAGAGGCAGCGGTGGGGCCAGATGGAGATGCAGGGCCAGAGCTGGTGCATCAGCGCCAAATGTTGCATGTAGTGAAGCTCCCGTGGCGAGGGCTAGATTTTCAGAAGTCTGGAGGTTCTTTAAAGAAACATCGGATGACCGAAGGACTGTGGTGTGCAACCTGTGCCAAACCAGGTGCAGCAGGGGTTCCACCACTACTAGCTTAACCACCAGCAGTATGCACAGGCATATGAATGCTAAACACCCCACTCAATGGAACCAAGGCTGTTCACCTCTGGCCGGGTTCACCACTGCTCCTTCCCCTGTGTCATTTGCTGCCTCTGCTAGTCAGCCCCCAGCACAAACACCTCCCGGGCGAAAACCACACCTACGCCTCCACGATCCTCCACAGCGTCAACCAATGTCTCCATGTGCAGCGTTCAATTGTCTATACCCCAGACGCTGGAGCGCAAGAGGAAATATAGCACATCGTCCCCTTAGCAATGAGCTTTGTCAGGCTACATTTTCGGGTGGTTTACCGGCTGTGATTTTCTGGTAATTTATATGGGTCACTCATTTTGATAATGGATGCAAAGCTGTATGACTGAGTGCCCATCCCTCCCCCCACATGCCTCCACACGTCGTCTCCATAGCAGCCTCTTCACGTCGTCTCGATAGCTGCCTCCACACGTCGTCTCCATAACAGCCTCCAGACGCCGTCTCCATAGATGCCTCCACACGCCATCTCCATAGCTGCCTCCACACGCTGTCTCCACAGCTGCCTACACACGTCATCTCCATAGCAGCCTCCAGACGCCGTCTCCATAGCTGCCTCCAAAAGTTGTCTCCATAGCTGCCTCCACATGTCATCCCCTTAGTAAACGAGCTGTGTCAGGCTCATTTTTCGGGTGTTTCACCAGATACGTTATGGAACTTGGTCACTATGTTGCCCCCATGCTGTGTTATTGACTAAATATACCGTCAACCTTATGTTCACATAGGAAATCATTTCAGCGCTTCTTGCTCACCTCCTTTGGTTCCTCTATGCCTCCATAAACAGGCCAAATACTGATACATACAGTGCTACACGTTATCCTCGCCAAAAGGAATTTTTAAAATTGGTTTGAAGTCTGAGTCCATTTGGGGTATGTCGCCATGCCACTCTCTAGCCTGCCGCTGCTGCCGCTGCCTCCACATGCCATCCCCTATAGTGTCACGGTCAATTATTGGGTGTTTTAGATGCTATCTCGCCTCATTTGTTCACTCTGTCATCGCCATGCTGTTGACCATAATTTTGGCATAATGGTGCCTCAGAGGCATCCATGCATGCTGCCCCTGCTGTTTCCTGTCCATTTCCGTGGTGTTTCCATCATTTTCTGAGGTTTGCACAGGGAAGCTTTGCCAAGCTTCCCAGTGCAGAGCCTTGGTCCCCTTGAAAAATGCTCGAGTCTCCCATTGACTTCAATGGGGTTTGTTATTCGAAACGAGCACTCGAGCATCGGAAAAAGTTCGAGTCGAGTAACGAGCACTCGAGCATTTTAGTGCTCGCTCATCTCTAGTGCTGATCTGATCAATTGGATGCTAGAAGCTGAACAAGCATTTGTGCAGCTCAAGAATTGCTTTGTTATCGTTCCTGTCTTGATTTAGCCTGATTTGATGCATCTTAAGTGCGAGTGAGAGCTGTATTATCTCAGGGGTTAAAGTCTCTCAAAGCCCCATCTGGGAGATTTGCTCCTCGATATGTCTGGCCATATACCATCAAATCATCAATCAATCAAAGTGAAATCATCAATTCTGTATCCTTCAGACTACAATTGCTTAGTTCTTTCTATATCCATAATGTATTTCACAGCTCACTTCTGAAAAAATAAGTTCCCCCTAACCCCTCTGTTGTGATCCAAGGTGAAGTTTGGATCACACTTTGTATTCTCGCATGGTCCAAACTCCCTCCTCCCATGTGCTAAAAACTTCAACTGCTGGCCTGAGATTATAGCAAGGAGATGGAGGGGACTTTGTAACAGCCTATGAAGCTTCAGCATGAAGGAGCTCTGGTAACACCTGTAAAGCCCTTCTGTTGCATTAGCATAATTTTAAATATGGACTTTAAAAGGAAGGGGGCCATGGACTACAAGTATAAGAATATTACCATGGTCACAGTGTCTGGATTTATGAGTAAGTGTCCTTGGTTTATTATGATAGATTTTGATGGTAGATTTCCTTTAACATGGGTGGATGGACTTAAAATAAAAACAAAAAAACATGCACCAAATTGATCAGTAGGCTATAGTAAGAAATCAATGTAGCATTCCGAATTTTGACAGCTGCTCTTTTAGAAGCATAAATTATAAATGAACTATTTGGCAGATATCATTGTAATACACAGACAAACAAGCATTTATACATGCTTATAATTGGCGCTTTAAGCATAACAGGTCACATAGCAGTCATTTATTGGAAGCATAGAGATAACTATAATTTATATCTTACTGTAGAGGTGCACATGTGATAGTTCGGAAAGCACAAGGTTACCAACAGGACACTTTTCATAGAACAATAAATGCTGAAAGAAATCTAAATTCTTTGACGATGATAAAGATCAAGGGAAGAACGTTTAAGAAGCACAAAAAAAGCGTTGAATATATCCAGTTGCAAGAATGACATCACTTCAGCTTTTATTCTCCTCAGTACAATAAGGAGTCATTTATCATCCTTATCGCTGAGCCAAGTAAGCAAAGGTGCATGTTTGGAATTCAATTTTGAACGCACGGATGGGATTTCTGTCCTTAAGGTGAAAATCTCTCCAATATTCAATTAGCTCCTGTGTGATCTGCTCTCTTGTACATTATTTTTAGCTTATATTTTCAGTGAATAAAAAGGAATCTTTTATCATACAGTCAGTCTTACCAAGCTATACAAACAGATATTTGCTAAGGATTTTATTATATCACCTAATTTCTAAACAAATAATAAAGACAAATTTTCTGTGATAATAAAAGAACATATTTTATTGGGTTGCCTTGACAAATCAGTCGCCCCTAGCTGCATCACTTTTTTATTTTAAAACCTGATGCAAAGATTCAGATTCAGGGTTAAAATAATTATGGCCACTAATATTGTAAACCTAACGCTAGAACACAATAGTTGCTGTCTCTCATTCTGCATATAGAAAAATAACAAGCTAAAATTTGAAAGATAAAGTTTGTAAAGAAATATGTTCCTGGGTCCTTCTTTTTCCCTGCCTTTCTTCCATATTTAAGCAGTTTGTGTAAATCACATTTCTTCATCTAACCCTTTGCATGCAGTCAGTGGAAAGCCTGATCTTTAAGGAAATCATGAATGGAAATATGTTCTAGGCATGATAAAAGAAAATCATTAGCCTCCTTATCATCCTGAAGTGGACAGACCTCAAAAGGCTTTCAGACATAATGCTTAATGCAGGAGAAAGAACAGAATAAAGACATAGAGAAGCTGTTAATTTAATAAAGTATATTACCAGGTTTATGACTATAATCAGCTTACAAATAAACTTCCTTTAAAATGTATTTATTCTTTAAAGAAAATCTATCAACTGATTCATAGCCTATAAAGCAGCATCACTGACTGAATCCAATTTGCACCCTGATAGAGGATCTGACCTTGTTATGGTCTCCTTTTCCTAAAATAAGATGTTTTAAAACTATGCTAGAGCTGCAAGTGCTGGGGGTGGGTCAATTGTATAGCAGAAGTCTGGAAGTGGAGCACTTGCAGCTCATTAGCATATTTTGCATATATTTGTAATTCCTTATGCATGAGCCTCTTTGCATAATGCTGGAAGTTCTCCCCTCATTAAGACCCCTCTTATTAAATGGCTTACAGCTCAGTCTGATACTGGTTCCCTTACTTGACCATGCATTTCCTTATTCATGCCTACTCTCATCACCCAGCAGACAGCTCATCTTCCATCTCAGTCTCTGTATATCAGTATATTACATGGATTACATGGGAGGGGACAGAATCTCCCAACATCATCATCTATCAACATAGTAGCTAAGCAGCGTGAATAAAGAAGAGAGGTGAAGCGGAGCAGGAGCTGTAGGTGTCCACATGGGATAAAGACAGCAGAGCACATGTGACTAGAACAAGGGAACACCCCCAAAGATAGAGCTGAGCTATATTATAGCCTGCAATTTAGAAAGGATTATTTATGAATGCATGACACGAAAAGCTCACTGCAAAAAAGTTCATCCTATTAGAATACACAAACCTAGAACCATGTGTGCTCATGTAATTACCAGACAGAGACAGTGAGCCCTAAAACTGAGCCCCCCACAATTGTGTCCAGTGTCCAGTAACTGGGCATTGTTTCCTACCTAAGCCAAAGTGGAAACATGAAAAGCAGACAGACACGTAAACATAGAAGAATTGTCAACAATCAAGGTTACAACAGAGATATCCAAAAAGTTGGAGACATAGGAGAATAGTCAAAAATGGATGCCAAGATCAAAAGTGTCCCACAGAGTCACACTTTCACAGTGAACAAAGCAGACAATGATAAACTTTAACTGGCAGAGACCAAACTGAGGGCAGATTATTTGTGTGCAGCTAGAAACTCTGTCCCAGATGATTTGGTAATAGTTCACAGTGGGTTAACTATTGCTGTTCCAGAAGAGTGCTGCAGAGGAGGAGGGTGTGGTGCAATCAATCAGCAGCCCAGCAACTAAACCCATGTTCACACTACCAAAGAAAGTAAGATACAGAGAAAGTCAGCATCTCCTCTCCCATATAGACTAGACTGAGAAAGAAGCTAAAACAGATGTAACAGCTCATTTATTTTTATAGCACAAATGTACAAAGCCTATAACTCCTGTAATACCTCAAAGACCTTTTTTTCATTTTTTTGTATTTTCGTTTTTTTTCTTTAAAAGCCATAGTTTTCTATTTACTGAGTGAGGGCTCTGTGAGGGCTTGTTACCTTCAGGACTAAATGTAATTTCTAGTGGCGCCATTTACTATTCAGTGTAATGCAGAGCCGCATTGTTTTCAAAACAATTACTTAAAAACTGCAATCTTGTATCATAAATTGCTAAATAATCCCATAACTGTTTATAAACACCTGCCTAAGAGGTTGCCATGTATAGCAATGGCAGTCAAGAGGGAATCGTTCTTTACTTTACTTTTCTAATATTGTTATTGATTACCAAGTTCTGTACACCACTGCTGAAGTAGGAAATGCAATTGCATTTGACATTTCCTATCTGCTGGGAGAATATGTGTACTCATTTAAAAAGCAGTGTAGGTTACAAAAAAAATGAGGTCACAGCCATTGCTCTTGCCAGTAAATCAACTAAATGATATGAAAAACTCATCTATAGAATCAATAGGTTTTTTCATATTTCCTATTCACATATTTAGTCAGATGGTAAAGATACCATGAAATAAACTACAGTGCAAAAAATGTAGGAAGTGTGGTGAAAGCTACATCAAAGTAAGAAAGCCTTACAAAATGGATGTGGTAATACGTTAACAGGACAATAGGGAAGGAATAGGAATAAGTGTTTCCTGCTCTGGCTTCCTAATGTATCTGGTTGCCGGCTTCACTGGTGTAAAATGTTACGCCAGGTCCTGTCTGCTGGAGAGTAGCACTATTTGCCAGCAATAGCAAGTGCAAACACTTCACTGCTGACCCCCCTTGGTGTGGAGGGGGTATAAAGGGGAGAATAATCACAATGTTTGGTGGTACACAATGAATTACATTTATTTAGGAGTTTGTTTGGCAGACTGGCATACAAGTCCTGATAAATGTTCCCCAATGACTCCAACATGCAGTCAAAGTGATCTAGAACTATCTACAGTGGAAAAGAAGAACATTGAGTCTTGCAAGTAATAAAATTATTGTAGATGTAGATATTGTACAGGGGCGTAACTAGAGTGGTAGCAGTCATAACAGCCGCTATGGGGCCCACAGTGTCAGGGGGCCCCAGCATCCGACCTGACACTAAAGAATGAAGAATGTGCACTATTATATACATATTATGCTGCACATTGTGGTATATATATTGTTTATGTGTGTGTATATGCTGTATGTGTAAATGGTGTATGGTTTGTAAATGTGTAAATACAGTATGTTATGTGTGTATGTAAGCTGTATGCCTGCATATGGCACTGTATGTGTGTATATGTGATGTGTATATGCTCTAAATGTGTGTAAAAGAGTATAAATGTGTATGTATGAGTTATGAACTGTATGTTTATTTATATAGGAATGTAATACATGTATATTTTTAAGCCGGCAGGGGGCCCCCTTCAAAAGTTTGCTATGGGGCCCTGCCTCTCCTAGTAATGCCTCTGATATTGTAGATATTTGTAACATTCTTCCTTGAAGAAGAATTAATGCTCTGGCAAATGTAAAGCATGGTCATGTCAAATATTGATTGCATTTAGATTTATCTTTAGCTCCTTTACTTAGTTTTGTTAATTAACCCCTTCCCGACATGTGACGTAATAGTACGTCACATGTCAGGTCCCGGTACATGGAGAGGGCTCGTGGGCCGAGCCCTCTCCATAGCCGGTAAGTCTTTGCTGCATATTGCAGCAAAGGCTTACCGGTAAAACCGCGATCTTCATCGGGGAGCAGCGATCCATCGCCATGGTAGTTTCAGGTCTCACGAAGACCTGAAGCTACTTCGGGTTAACCCATTCATTACAATGTGCTATCAGCACATTGTAATGTATGAGTAGTAAAGTCCCCATTTACTGCCATACTGTAGTATGGCAGTATATGATAGGATCGTACAAACACCCTAGGAAGTCTGAAAAATAGTAAAAATAAAAATAAAAAAAAGTTAAAATAAAAAAATTATAATAAAAAAAA
>CM033643.1:54216633-54313040 GCA_019512145.1 Engystomops pustulosus
CATTTGGGGTGCACAGTGAAATCCATAAAATCCAAGCCCACAAGAATACAGCACAAATGCGTTTTTTTACCAATTTCACTGCATTTGGAATTTTTTTCCCGCTTCCCAGTACACGGCATGGAATATTAAATACCACCATTTTGAAGTGTAATTTGTTACGCAGAAAATAAGCCGTCACACAGCTCTGTACATGGAAAAATAAAAAAGTTACAAAGTGAATGTGGGGAGTGAAATGTGGGGAGTGAAAAATGAAAACGCAAAAACGAAAAAGGGCTGCGGCGGGAAGGGGTTAATATAAAATTGCAATAATAAGAGATATATAAAGGCATAAAGTGGGCAGAATGGGGATAAGGAAAGGGAGAAGGGGAGATGTGGGCACCAATGTGAAAGTTATACATTGGGGCCTATTCACTAAGGGTCCTACGGCAGCATTTCCATCGTGTTTTCCGATGTTTTCGGGTATTGCGCCGCTGGGACGGGGATTTAGAAGGGCATTGTGTCGCAAGCGATCGGATTTTGGCAAATCAGTTTTCATGCAACAGAAACAGGGGGACAGAAATCACGTGGGATTTAACAGTAAAATTGTGTCGCAAGACAATGCACTCACATACACCGGGAAGAAGAAGGTGAACTCCGGCGGACCTGATCAGGGAAGTGACACATGCAGGAAAATAAGGACACGGTATTAAGAAGCCAAAAAAAAGCGTTGAAATAGATCCAGTTGCACGAATGAAATCACTTCAGCTGATTTATTCTCCCTCAACGGATCAATAAGGAGTCATTTATATCCTTATGCTGAGCCAAAGTAAGCAAAGGTGATGGTTGGAATTCAGTTTGAAGTCGACGGAGGGGATTTTCTGTCTTAAGGTGAAAATCATCCGTCAATATTCAATAGCTCCTGTGTGATCTGCTATCTTGATACACTATTTTTAGCTTATATTTTCAGTGAATAAAAAGGATTTTATATCAGTCCAGGTCTTACCAAGCTATACAATACAGATATTTGATAGGAGTTTATATTATATCACCCTAATTGTCTAAACAAATAATAAGACAAATTCTTTTACCTTGTGATAAGAAAAGAACATATTTTATTGCGGTTGCCCTTGACAAATCAGTCGCCCCTAGCCATCACTTTTATTTTAAAACCTGAGCAAAGATTCAGATTCAGGGTTTTAAACATATATGGCCATAATAGTTGTAAAACTACGCTAGTGCTTTTTAGAACACAATAAGTTGCTGTCTCTCATTCTGCATTAGAAAAATAACAAGCAAATCTTGAAAGATACAGTTTGTTAAGAAAATGTTCCGGGGTCCTCTTTTTCACTGCCTTTTCCATATTGTAGCAGTTTGTGTAAATCACATTTTCTTCATAACCCTCTTGCATGCAGTCAGTGAAAGCTGATCTTTAAGGAAATCATTGAATTGGAATATGTTCTAGGCATGATTTAAAAGAAAATCATTAGCATCCTTATTCATCCTGAAGTGGACAGACTCAAAAGGCAATTCAGACCATAATGCTTAATGCAGGCGAGAAAACAAGAATAAAGACATAGAGAAGGCTGTTAATTCATAAAGTATATTACCAGTGGTTTATGACTATAATCAAGCTTACACAAATAAACTTCCTTTAAATTGATTTATTCTTTTAAAGAAAATCATCGAACTTGATCATTAGCCTATAAAGCAGCACACTGATGGAATCCAATTTGCCACTGATGAGGACTATCGACCTGTTATGGCATCCTTTTCCTAAAATAGGAGTTTTAAAATATGCTAGCGTGCCAAGGCGTGGGGGTGGGTCAAGTTGTATGCAGAAGTCTGGAAGGGAGAGATGCAGCTATTAGATATTTTGCAATTATATTTGTAATCTTATGCATGAGCCTTTTGCATAATGCTGGAAGTTCTCCCATCATGTAAGACCCTCTTATTAAATGGCTTTACAGCTCAGTCGGTACTGGTTCCCTTAACTGACCAGCATTCCTTATGCAGCCCTTACTCTCTTCCCTAGCAGACCAGCTATCTTCCATCTCAGCTTGTATATCAGTATATTACATGGATTACATGGGAGGGAGCATGAATTCGCCAACATTCATATCAATCTACACAGTACGTAAGCATGCAGTGAATAAAGAAGAGAGGTGTGAAGCCGGAGCGGAGCTGTTAGGTGGGTTCCACATGGATAAACGAAGCAGAGCACATGTGACGTAGAACAAGGGAACACCCCCAGAAGATAGTAAGCTTGAGATTTATAGCCTGCAATTTAGAAAGGATATTATGACTAGGCATGACACGAAAAGCTCACTGAAAAAAGTTAATCCTATTTAGAATACACAAAACCTAGAACCCAATGATGCTAATGGTTAATTCCAGACAGATGGACAGTGAGCCCTAAAAGTGAGACCACCACACATTGTGTCAGTGTCCAGTAACTGGGCCAGGTTCCTACCTAAGCCAAAGTGGAAACATGAAAAGCAGAAGACACGTAACATAGAAGAATAATGTCAACAATTCAGGTACAACAGAGGATAATTTTCCAAAAAGTTGGAGACATAGGAGACATAGGCAAAAATGGATGCAAGATGCAAAGTGTTCCACAGAGTCACACTTTTCACAGTGTGAACCAAAGAACACATGATAAAACTTTAACTGGCAGAGACCAAACGGGGAAGATAGATATTGGTCGTGCAGCTAGAAACTCTGTACAGATGATTTGGTAATAGTTCACAAGGGGTTAACTATTGGTTCCAGAGAGTGCTGCAGAGGAGGAGGTGTGTAGGTGCAATCACATCAGCGCCCCAGCAACTAAAAAACCATTGTTCACACTACACAAGAAGTAAGCATAGATACAGAGAAATGTCGCATCTCCTCTCTCCATAAGACTAGGACTGAGGAAAGAAGCTAAACAGATGTAACAGGCTCATTTATTTTATAGCACAAAATGGACAAGCTATAAATCTCGAATACTTCTCAAAGACCTTTTTTGTCATTTTTTGTATTTGTTTTTTTTTTGCTTATAAAAGCCAGTAGGTTTACTTTTACTGAGTGAGGGGCTCTGTGGAGGGTTGTCCGTTCAGGACTAAATGAATTTAGGTGGCGCCCTTTACTATTCATTGATGTGTCAATGCAAGGAGCCGCATGTTTTCAAAAAACAATACTTAAAAATGCAATCTTGTATCATAAATTGCTAAAAATCCCAAAACTGTTATATAAACAACCTGCTAAGAAGGTTGCCATGTATAGCAATGGGCAGTCAAGAGGGAATCAGGTCTTTACTTTACTTTTCTGAAGTAGTGTTATTGATGTACAAGTTCTCGTCACCACTGCTGAAAGGTAGGAATCGCAATGCATTTGACATTTTCCTATCTGTGCGGAGGAAATATTTGTATCATTTAAAGCAGTGTAGGTTACAACAAAAATGAGGGTCACAGCCATGCTCTTGCCTAGAATCAACTCTAACTGAAATGTGAAAAACTACATCTATAGAATCAATAGGTTTTTTCATATTTTAGCCTATCACATATTTAGTCATATGTGGTAAAGCTACCATGAAATAACTACAGTGCAAAAAAAATGTAGGAAGTGTGGTGAATGAGCTACATCAAGTAAGAAAGCTTCACATGGAGTGTTGGTTTGGTTTATAAAACGTTTATAACAGGACAATGGGAAGGATATAGGAATAAGGTTTCCTGCTCGGGCTCCTAATGTATCTGGTGCGGCTTCAGTTTTCTAGTGTTAAATGTTTACCGCACAGGTTCTGTCTGCTGGAGATGCACTGATGTGCCAGGCAATAGCAAGTGCAAACAATTCACAGTGACCCACCTTGGTGGTGGAGGGGGTTTAAAGGGGAGGAGAATCACAATGTTGGTGGTGTGGTAACAATGAAGACATTCTATTTGGATTTGTTTTGCAGCAGACTGGCATACGAAGTCCTGATAATTGTTCCCCAATGACTCCAACATGCAGTCACAATGATCTAGAAACATTTACAGTGGAAGAGAACCATTGAGTCTTGCAAGTAATAAAATTATTGTAGATGTAGATATTGTACAGGGGCGTAACTGGAGTGGTAGCAGTCATAACAGCCGCTATGGGTCCACAGTGTCAGGGGGCCCCAACATCCGACCTGACACTAAAGAATGAAGAATGTGCACCATTATATACATATTATGCTGCACATTGTGGTATATATATATTGTTTATGTGTGTGTATATGCTGTATGTGTATATGGTGTATGGTTTGTAAATGTGTAAATACAGTATGTTATTTGTGTATGTAAGCTGTATGCCTGTATATGGCACTGTATGTGTGTATATGTGATGTGTATATGCTCTAAATGTGTGTAAAAGAGTATAAATGTGTATGTATGACTGATGAACTGTATGTTTATTTATATAAGAATGTAATACATGTATATTTTTAAGCCGGCAGGGGGTCCCCTTCAGAAGTTTGCTATGGGGCCCTGCCTCTCCTAGTAATGCCACTGATATTGTAGATGTTTGTAACATTCTTCCTTGAAGAAGAATTAATGCCCTGGCAAAGGTAAAGCATGGTCATGTCAAATATTGATTGCATTTAGATTTATCTTTAGCTCCTTTACTTAGTTTTGTTAATTAACCCCTTCCCGACATGTGACGTAATAGTACGTCACATGTCAGGTCCCGGTACATGGAGAGGGCTCGTGGGCATATTGCAGCAAAGGCTTACCGGTAAAACCGCGATCGTCATCGGGGAGCGGCGATCCATCGCCATGGTAGCTTCGGGTCTCACGAAGACCCGAAGCTACTTCGGGTTAACCCATTCATTACAATGTGCTATCAGCACATTGTAATGTATGAGTAGTAAAGTCCCCATTTACTGCCATACTGTAGTATGGCAGTATATGATAGGATCGTACAGACACCCTAGGGTTAAATTACCCTAGGAAGTCTGAAAAATAGTAAAAATAAAAATAAAAAAAAGTTAAAATAAAAAAAATTATAATAAAAAAACCTAAAAATTCTAATCACCCCAAATGTTCCCCATTTTATTTATTTATTGTAAAATATTCTTCAAAAGAAAGTTAACAATCCAAAACTTCAAAACATTTTTTCCTTTCCTGTTAAAACCTTTCGCTCAGTACTGGACCTCCAAATGTTTTGTAAATTAAGAACATTTCAAGATTTCTTGTGGCCAAGGAATGAACTTTCCAAAAAAATCAAAATAATTAAACCTAAAAGAAACTGACCATGAAAAGAAGGGAGAAAATGCATAAATATAAGAGGTTATTTTCTACTTATTTGTTGCACAACCATGAAATTCTATAAAGATATTGGGAATTATCATAATAATAAAATGCAAAACCTTTTATGAGCCACAAAAATGTGAAAAGCTTGGCAACAAAACTTTGATGTGTTGAAGGACAATGCCATTTTCTATATATTAGAGACCATGAAAATAAAGGTAATAAAGAGCAAATACAATTAAAATACAACTAAGTAGCAGAAAACAACCAATGATGATAGCACAATTATGACTGCATTTTGCTGTAGAAAATTTCATTTGGCCATCCAGTACTTAATATTGGTTGTAAATAATTTGCTTGACCATTTTTTGCTGTTAAGTAACTAAGAGATTACTGAATGGCACACAGGCATTTGACTAGTTTTTCTAGTAAACTGTAGCTATAGTCCAAATTTATTTGAATAAAGGTGCTTTCTTAATTCAGCACATACCATGTTAGATGACTAAAATGGTTATGTATTTTTTTATGATATCCTAATTTTTATTGTACAATATCAGTACTCATTTTGCAATACATTCATGCAAATGATACATCAAATGATGTAGTACTGCCAAATAAATAAAGTGGGCATAGAAATCATAGCGACTGCTAACAGAGTGGCTGCTGCTGAAGACGGACAGGTAGGGAGGTATCGGAGAAGCTACTGGGGTGTGGTGTAGCCATGCCACTTTTTGCCCACTTTTCTACTTATGAATATTTGAATATCAAACAGTCATATGGGTCCCAAATTAATATAACTTAAAACATTAGAGTATCCCGCAAAAAATGACACCTTACATTGGTCCGTACACCAAAGTGTGAAAGAGTTATTGGCCTCAGAATCTAGCAAAATGGCAAATATTTCTTTTTTTACAAAAGATTAAAAATGGTTTAAATGTACTAAAACCTAATAAAAAATATATTAATTTGGTATCCCAGTGATCATACCGAACCAAAGAATAAAGGGGAATTGTCATTTGGAGCACAGAATGAAAGCTGTAAAAAAAGAGCCCACAAGACAGCGTTACAAATGTGTTTTTTGCTCTATTTCACAGCTTTTCAGTACATTGTATGGAATATTCAATGGGACCACTAAAATGTTCCCTCAGATAACAAGCCTATATACATTCCTATACATTTCTTTCTATCATTGCTAGCACCAAAAGCAGAATCAGTAAGTGGTTGGAAGAAACAAGAAGCATATTACATCTATGTAACTAAGAACTCATCTGAGAAATGTCATAATCAATTTTTTTTTCAATTTCTTGGGTTACAGACCACCAAAAAAAGGAAGAAATGTTTACAATTGATACCCTTTTTTAGTCTTTGCTGTAGAATATAGAAATGTAGAAATTGCCAGCAAACATAACAGGGACGGTACTGCAAAAGAAAATATTTGAATTATTTTATTGAGATTATGTATACCCTATATATACTCGAGTATAAGCTGACCCGAGTATGAGCCGAGGCCCCTAATTTTACCACCAAAAACTGGGAAAAACTATTGGCCCGAGTATAAGCGGAGGATGGGAAATGCATTGGTCATAGTCTCCCTGTATATAGCCAGCCATCCCCCAGTAGTATATAGCCAGCCAGCCCCCAGTAGTATATAGCCAGCCCCCAGTATTATATAGCCAGCTAGCCCCCTGTAGTATACAGCCAGCCAGCCCCCTGTGGTATACAGCCAGCCCCTTGTGGTATAAAGCCAGCCCCCAGTAGTATACAGCAAGCCAGCCAGACCCCAGTAGTATACAGCTAGCCCCCAGTAGTATACAGCCAGCCCCCAATAGCATACAGCCAGCCCCCAGTAGTATACACACAGACTTGACACCCCGATACTCGTCGCGGATCCCGTTCCTCATCGCATTCTCCTGGCGGCTCCTCCTCAGTCCTCTCTGTGCTCCATTAACTGGCAGAGATGCTTCCCTACGATCTACCAGCGCAACACTATGATGCGGCGGTGTCGCCACTGATGATGTCATAGTGTCGCTCCAGGCGACAGAAAGTGTTTCTGCCAGCTAATGGAACAGAGAGGAGACCGAAGAGGAGCCGGCAGGAGCTGCAACGAGGATCAGGAGCTGTGACGAGCATCGGGTGCCGGAAGGTGAGTATGTTAGTTTTTTTTTTTCATTGACTCTTGTATAAGCTGAGGTGAGGTTTTTCAGCACAGTTTTTTTTTGCTGAAAAACTCGGGTTATACATGAGTATATACGGTAATAAATATTGCATTTAATGAACAATATAGTTCTATCTGTTTAGCAAATTGTTATTAGAAGTACATGACTATTGACTCTTTTCCAAAAGAAATCAAGTCTTTAAAGAGTCTTCTATTAAAAATAAATATATTTATACAATATAAAGTACTTGCCCTTTTTGGTGTAAAACTTTGGTAAACCCCATAAAAAATTATAAAAATAAATTTATGCTAAATACTTTAAGGGCTCTAGCTGAAGTTTTTTCCTATGTTATCAGGCACATTGTGGGCATAGAAATCATAGCGACTGCTAACAGAGTGGCTGCTGCTGAATACGGACAGGTAGGGAGGGATCGGAGAAGCTACTGGGGTGTGGTGTAGCCGTGCCACTTTTTGCCCACTTTTCTACTTATGAATATTTGAATATCAAACAGTCATATGGGTCCCAAATTGATATAACTTAAAACATCAGAGTATCCCGCAAAAAATGACACCTTACATTGGTCCATACACCAAAGTGTGAAAGAGTTATTGGCCTCAGAATTTAGCAAAATGGCAAATATTTCTTTTTTACAAAAGATTAAAAATGGTTTTAAGGGCTCTAGCTGAAGTTTTTTCCTATGTTATCAGGCACATTGTGAATTTATAACTACTTGCCAGTTGTTCTGGAAATATTTGGAATTTTTGGTTGTTATAGATGTGGTGTTTGTAGATGCAGAGAGTTTAACAATGGACTTATCATGTGTTTAAAAAACAAGGTTGATGTATACCCTACTATTTGATATGTACCCAACACTTGAATGACTGCATACAATACAATACAATAAAAGTGTATTTATCCCTGAGGAAATTGCTTTGTACATTACATCTCTGAACATTGATCACATAAATGAAGACATATAAGTCATAACATTTACAGAAAGGACACAGATCACTCATATTCACATTCCACAATCATATTTTACATACAGCAACATACATTTGTGCTCTGTGCTCTTCAAATATTCTTGTCCATCTTGTTTTTATCCTGACCTGGACTTTTACGATGCCAGCATAATTCTATGATATGGGCAATGCTTTCTGTATCATAGAGGAGATGGGCAGCTGTGCTATCTAAATTGTGTTGGCGTTAAATATGGGAAACAATATGGTAGAATATATTATATGTAGGGGTCAGTGTATTATCTGTATATTCAGGGGGCACATTGTGGTCATTTTGAGGAGCACATAACAGTTATCGAGGGGACATTCTATTGACTGATTTTTAGGGATATGAAATACAGAAGATGACATGATATCCTTCACCTGATATTGCAACTATGAGGATTTGTCAGAAAGAAGACCATGATGACCCAAGCAACACATATGTAGAAGTAAACAGAAACAGGACTCTAAGTACCCCTTGGAAGAAGGTGGAGGGGGTTGAAATGTACATTGGGGAGACACACAATCTGGCTATTTGTCTTTGTGTAAGGGCTTGGTTTTTTATTTATTTCTGCATCTGAGTTGATAGCCGCATACAATATGTAATTTAATGTGACTGATTTTGAGGTCTAACTCTAGCCTGTATAAAAACAGTTTTACTTGTTACGCTTTATTGCTTTATTGCTCTATATTTATAATATTTTAGCCAGTTTTTTTGTGGGCATTATGTTGGAATTTTCCCTTGTCCACTTTTATAGACATGTATGTGTTTAAAGAATTGTGTTAAATGAAGTATACCAAATTTTATTCATTAATATATTGTAGTGGAAACTCTATATTTTTCATATTCTGTCAGAGGAGTAGGACCTGGTCTCCCTTTGACCTGGTCTCCCTTTTACGGCAGGATTTTTTTGACTCAGTAATGGTGCTGTGACAAACTGCAAGTTCACATCTGCCAAAAACAGTCATGTGCATAAGCCCTAAAAGTGTGGTGAAACATATATCTTACTTTTCTCTAAGACCTCTAAGTAGTTAACTAAACAGTAGAGGCTGATATATTTTCTCTGATAAGCTATACAATGGAATTTTTCACCTAGCAGAGTTGCTATTGAAGAGTTGGAGTTGAGTCCATGACGGTACTTGGGGGCATTGACTTTGAGTCAAAAAGATGGAGTGGTCTGATCCCACAATTACATATATGTCAATATGTCCCATATTTTTACTATTAATAACATTTGGTAAATAGGTAAAATATTTGGAAAAATATTACCAATCGGACAAAATCATACTATGCTTGATTTGTTTGGGTGATACTTAACCCTGAACAGAAAATATAGACACGAATAATAGAGTATATTTAATCAACATTATTTTAACAGTTGCTCATTTTTTTTATTTTAAATGTATTCTAATAAAATTGTGAATGTTGACATTTTCTAATGTTGAAAGGAAATGTTTTCTCATTTTGCAGCTGTGAAAGTAGAATCACAATGTTGGTCAGGCACCAAAAACGTTATGCCAGAGCTTTTTCATCTAGTCTTCCCATTAGATCCACATTGATGTTATCCTCTGCCAGACCACCTTTTAACTTTAAATTCATATTTAGAGATAAAAATATATAAAGTCTGAAAAAATGACTGCTCACAGCACAAAAAACATCTAAGAAAAATTTGGCTGAAAAAAGTAGATGAATCCATCCTATTTGTATGTACATCTGCTCCAGAATAATATAAATGTAGGGCTGTTTTCTTTTAAGTTAAGAAAAAGAAATAGTAAAACAAAAGGCTTTACTAAAGTTGTAAAAAATTGACAAATTTACAATGCAAGGTAATAGCTTTAGTGATTGAATTGAAGATTTAAGGGCATTTCAAGACAAAGAGATAACTACAATCCTTTTGAAAAGTTTTATTGCTAAAGGGCAAGATAAGGAGCCTGTCAAACCCATTCTGAAGTTGGCAGTCAAATTTATCAAATTGTCAAAAGCACAATACTAAAACTATCCATCCAATTCTTCCAGACTGTTCTTATCCATTCTCAGTGTTTTCTTATTACTTGAATTGTTGTTTCTTGACCTCTATTTGATTTTTTTTCAAATCTCTTTTTTTTTTTCAAAAAAAAAAATCAATTGCTAAAAATAACAAGTGTGTATTTTGAACAGGTAACATTTTTTTTTCTTGTGAGACATGCAATGGCGAGATAACCTATACAAGAAAATTTACCTTAATGACAGAAATTTACTTGCAGCTGAGATTAAGTCAGCACTATTGCAGTAATATGCTGTGGCTCATTGAACAACACATTAAGAGATGTCACAGAAGGAGTTTCTTCTAAATGAAAAATGATCTTTTAAACCAGGGAAAACTGAACACAATGCATAAAAAAACAACCATTAGTGTTTATAAAAAAATTAAATAAAAAAAAGAATTAGTCTTGGATCTAGAAGCACAGGAGCACACAGTTGTAGTGTCACAGCACTTAACAGTAAATGCAATGGAGTGTTCTTTAACCCCTTAAGGACCAGGCCCTTTTTCCTTTTTTGCATCTTTATTTTTCTCTCCCCACCTTCAATCTATAACTTTTTTATTTTTCCATGTAGAGAGATGTGTGATGGCTTGTTTTCTGCGTAACAAATTGCACTTCATGGTAGTAGTATTTAATATTCAATGCCATATACTGGGAAGTGGGAAAAAAATTCTGAATGCAGTGAAAATGATAAAAAAAACACATTCGAGCCAATTCTTGTAGGCTTGGTCTTCACTGTGCCCCCTAAATGACAGGTCTACTTCATTTGGTCAATACGATCATGTGGATACCAAATTTGTATAGGTTTTATAATGTTTTCATACATTTACAAAAATTAAAACCTCCTGTACAAAAAAAAAATCTTCATTTTGTCTTCTTGCGCTAATAACTTTTTCATACTTTGGTGTACAGAGCAGTGGGTAGTGTCATTTTTTGCGACTTTTGATGCCGTTTTCATTGCTATCCTTTTTAGGACTGTACAACCTTTTGATCACTTTTTATTAAATGTTTAATATTTTTAAAAATGGCAAAAAATGACATTTGCGACTTTGGGCGCTATTTTCCGTAATGGGGTTAAACGCAGTGAAAAAACATTATTATATTTTAATAGATCGGGCAATTCTGGGTGTGGTAATACCTAATGTGTTTGTGATTTTTACTGTATATTTATATTTATATGACTTCTAGGGAAAGGGGGGTGATTTCAATTTTTAGGGGTTTTTATATAATTTTTTATTTTTTTACATTTCTTAATTTTAATTTTTTAGTATTTTTCAGACTCCCTAGGGTACTTTAACCCTAGGTTGTCTGATTGATCCTGATTGCACACCATCTATTACAATGTGCAAATCGCACATTGTAATAGATAGCCTAAAACATGATAGCCTCAGATCTTTGTATGATCCGAGGCAGTCATGGAAACGGATCGCCGCTCCCGAATGACGTCACGGGGAGCGACGATCGGATCCAAGATGGCGGCGCCCATGTGCCGCCAGCTCGTTAATGCTGCCGGCAGCTTTGCAAGTGTTAGCGATGGATGTTTGCTTCATTGTAAAGCCCAAGAGCCCTCTTCATACTCCCCCATGCGCAGTAAAATGTACAGGTATCTCTTATTGCGCTATGGGGTTAATATTATTTCAAATGAGGATTTTTTACATTTTTATTGCATCATTTCTTGTGTCAATGAGCTTACATTCCTAACTTACTGTATAAACTTGAGTATAAGCTGACTCAAGCTCCTAATTTTACCACCAAAAACGGGAAAACTTATTGAGTGTCGGCCATTGATATGGATACAACCTAAATAAAATGGAAATGGTTGCTGATATCAACTTCCTGTTTGTGGCACATTAGTCTATGGAAGGGGGAAACTTTTCAAGATGGGTGTTGACCATGGCGGTCATTTTGAAGTTGGCCATTTTGGATCCAACTTTTTTTTCACAATGGGAAGAGGGTCATGTAACACATCAAACTTATTGAGAATTTCACAAGAAAAACTGTGTTGTGCTTGGTTTTAATGTAACTTTATTCTTCCATGAGTTATTTACAAGTTTATGATTGCTTATAAAATGTGTTCAAAGTGCTGCCCATTGTGTTGGATTGTAAACGCAACCCTCTTTTCCCACTCTTGACACACTGATAGCAACATTGCAGAAAAAATGGTAGCACAAGCTTCCAGTATCCATTGTTTCAAACGCAGCACAGCTCGTATCTTCACAGCATAGACAATTCCTTTTGAGATGACCCCAAAGATAAACGTGCAATGCGGTCAGATTGCGAGACCTTGGTGGACATCCAGGGAACTGTTCATGTAGGAATGCTCAGACCTTTGGGGTCATCTGAAGGCAATTGTCCATGCTGTGTAGATATGAGATGTGCAGCATCTGAAACAATGGATAGTGGAAGCCTGTGCTAGCATTCCTTCTGTGGTGTTGCTATCAGTGTGTCCAGAATAGGAAAGGAGAGTTGCATTGACAATCCAACACAATGGGCAGCACTTTGAACACATTTTGTAAGTGGTCATAAACTTGCAAATAACTTGTGAAAGAATGAAGTTAAGTTAAAAGCACACCATTGTTGTTGATATCACCTACCATTCCCATTTTATTGAGGTGTATCCATATAAATGTCCCACCCTGTATTTCTTCTTTATGTGAGATATAATGTATATAACAGCAAATAAGGACATAAAAAACATTATCATAGCTACTATACTATTCAAGAAAGTTGAATACAGATCATGGAGGATTAAGAATATCCGGTTGCAAGCAAAATTATGTTTTGGCTGTTTCCCTTATACCGTTTCACATTGAAATTTCCCATTCCTCTTTCTCCTGCTGGAAGGTGAACCTTTGCACAAGCTCCAGTTTGTGGAGGACACAACTTATAGTTCTCCTGTGGACCAATATTGAGCTATGGATCTCTAAAGCTCCTGCAGAGTAACGCTCTGTCTTTTGCCTGCTTAGCATTGTCTGGCATGATGGATGGAACAGTGCTCCATGAGATGTTAAGAGCTTGGGCTATGTTTTTAAAAACTTTACTCTGCAATATACTGTACTGAGTGAGATTTACAGCTTTCAGGCAGACAAGACATATAAAAGTCACATCTACGACAGTTTTATCAGATTTCCGACCTAAACTAGGTTCTGGAGCACACTTCTAGATCTAAGAGCACGATCAGGGGAAAATTAAGACTGGTGTTCCAACTTTATCCCTGACCTGTCTGGTGTGTTCCTTGGTTTTGATGCTGTTTGTTCACTAATGTTCTCAAAGCTCTGAGACCTCCAATTATAGTCAAAATCAGAATAAATTAAATACACATGTGCTTTTTGTATGACTTCTAAAGCTAATCAGACACTCGATTTTATTTAGTAAATTTGCATTACAAAAGCAATTTTTTTATCCTTCACAATACATGATACTTGTGTTATTCTGTCACATGAAATATTGATAACATTTTAAATATAATCAAGTCTGTGGTTGTTATGTTTTAATGTCACATGTAAAATGCTATACAGATTTTTAAATAAAATGTACAATTCTGATGCTACTTATACACTGTCATGTAACCGTTTTAAGTACCAGCTCATGAGGGTCCTATTCACTTGTCTAGGGATATGTAAAATGATACATATGAAGTCTGGGGTGAACATGGTAAACACATCTATGATAAACAGTGCTAAAAGTGAATTGGGGATTGAAGACCAAGGACCCAAAAATATACTCTCTATAATCTCTAGGAAGAAAAAGTGTATAAAAACTGATATACTTTGAAATATAACAATTGTAAATTTTTCTTTCAATGTATCAAGTACCATTTATTCTGTGATGTCTAATTTTAAATATGCATTCAAGAAATTAAGAAATAAGTTAGTAAACCAGTGTCTGTGACTTGTTCCAATCTAAGGTTAGATACTGTCACTAACCCTATGATGAAAGATTTATTTTGTTTCTTTGTTGGGGACATTTTTTATTTACAATTTGTCAAGTTTTTGAAACTAAGTAAACTTTTGCCTATTTTAAATAATACAATAACCTATAATGACCTTTATGGTCGTAAACTTGTTCTTTACAGTAAGAGTTATCAGAGCACACAGAAAGCCTACTGAGCTCCCAAATTGCTTGACTGGTCCCTTTCCCACTTCTTTTTTGAACAGCTTTATGGCTTTGCAGCCTGCTCAGCAGGCAGATGGGTTGCGTATTATGGTCTCATCCCATCTGCACGGATCAGACAATAAAATTTCTACTATGCATTGCTTCTACTGGCTCCATTTCACAGCAGTTACAGAACACACAGAAATCTGGTGTCCAAAGCGTTTGACTATTATAGGACTTTTTACAGTTTGTTGTTATTGGTCACACATGCCTTGGCTCACTTTATTTAATTAGATACCAAAAATATGTGAAACTCAACCTTGCACAATATTTAATCCAACACATTTCCATTCATTGGGTTCCAATAACCATGAGCTGAGGGTAAGCTATAAAACAAACAGTAAAAGAGCATATCAAATAAAACAATCTACCGTGGGCCTGTATAAATGAATCATAATCATACAAAGAAAAAGCACAAAGATCTCGCCAGTGTACACAAAGCTCTTCACTAATATTCCATGCCTTGCATAGATTGCTGGTATAATTTTACTCAGTAGGTAAACTGTAATTTCTTTATTAATGACCCATTATTATTACTTGTTATGTGTCTCATATATTGCATTTTATAATATGATTAGAAAAGAGATGAGATTGTATAAATGTATTTCAAGGTGTTTCAAAAGGTTGTGTTCATTGCCTTCCACTGTCAGTGCAGCCTTATCTGTCACCTTAGCAATATGTTATATGACTGGGTTACTGACGTACAAAGACAGAAGTCCAGCAGCTGTGATGTGCAATGTAAAGAGGCTAATGCAGACTTGTGTAGTTTGACAAATTAGAAACAGGTGGACTATTTGAACACAGAAGGCAATAAGAAACACACAGTTTGGGGGGCTGGCAGATAATGAAATTCCAAATGATCAGAAGAAAATAATTTGCAGCAGCTGGTAAATTAAAGACACAATCTCCGGCTCATGAGCCGAATACATTAGTTTTCTATAGTAATGCCTTTATTTTAAACTAACTGAATTTAAATAAGGCACAAATAAGTGAAACTCAGAAGGACGCCATTATACATTATATATATCAGGAAAACCCAGCCATTATGGAGAAGCAGATTGTATTAACTGTATAGAAGCTTAGGAGATTTATCAATAAGCAGGAAGTAGCCACATGTACACTTTATTGTATTACGTTTTTATTGTTTTATGTCTTTATAAGTTTACTTTACTGGTTAATGTTCCTGTGGAGCAAGACGTGGGCTACTTCAGAAGCACATGTGTAAAGGTTCTATAAATATTTCCTTAGAAATGTCTTGGGCATGGGGAATGCCAGTCTTCTGGATGTATGTGTAGATCTATAGATACCAAAAGAAATACATTGCAGCTACACATGCATATATCAAGTGGAAGATGGCTTCCTATAAAAAAGAATGTGTAAATACAGGCAGTTCCCAGGTTACAGACAGGATAGGTTCTTGAGGTTTGTTCTTAAGTTGAATTTGTATACAAGTCAAAACAGGTATATTTTAGAATTGTAATTCCAGACAATTTTTTTTTATCCTTGTAACTATTGGATTGTCAAAACTTTGTGCTGTCATGGGAACAAGTATTATCAATAAAGCTTCATCATAGAAACCATATAGCTGATTGTAACCTGGGACTAAACAAAAGCATCCAGGGGACTTCACAAGAGGTCACATGTAACTAGAGGTTGTCTGTAAGTCCACTGTCGTTAAGTCTGTAACCACTTAAAAAGAATGTTTTCTTTTAAATTCATCCAATTAACTAATTTTAGAATAAATCTATTAATTAAATTAAATGTTTACCTCTCCTGGATTCTAGACCACTCATGGATGGCATAGAAAACAGTTAGAGGGATCCTGTCACCAGTATGTAAAATATCCTTTCTTGCATTCCCTATATTATTATATTATTACAGAGGCTGGCAGTGCCATCCTGACCACTGACCACATGCCTTCTACTGCTTGAAACTAATAGAGTAGCAGACGCACACCAGTGGTTAGGACGGCATCACCAGTTCCTGTACACAGATGCCCGGCAGTGATGTATGAGGTGAGTATAGCTATATAAATAAAGATTATTATTATTATTATTATTATTATTATTGGCTCTGTTTTATTTTTACAACTTCCTGGACAACAATCATGTTATGGTGTCAAATCAGTTTTAAATCCTGTAATCTAATGAGATATAAAGGAACATGAAGTATATTTACAGGCAGTCCCTGGATAGGCTAATCTCCTTAGAGAGCTGAATTATCGAGTCATATTTTCTCTAGCTATGAGTATGAGTATGGAACCAGTTAATCTTTAGTCCCCTTTCATGATCTCTATGCTATATACAGGACTTTGGAAACACTGCTCAATGGAAGAGAAAGAAGGAACACAAGGCACAATATTATGCCTGGAATAAAAAATAAAACTTGCTTTACAGAATAGTTAAGTTCTAAGTATGTTTACTTACTGTTTTTAGATAAATATTTATCATCTACTACGCTCGTGTTGAAATGTTAAAGTGCTTAAATATTGCATAGTGTAATCCTTAAAACTGCAGAATTGTTCACTTCAGGCAGATGCAAAAAATGAATCCATGAAATATAAATAAATAAAATGATGTGCCAGGACATAAGCAGAGGAGAAAGCTGTTGTGGAATGATAATTTAACTTGTTAAGTTTGTATGCAATCTCTCATAGTGATTGGTTTATTAGAAGCTAGGGAGACAAAAGAGCTGTGAAATTGGGAACATGTCAATCAGAAAGTGCTTGAGTGACTAGGAGAGTTTGTAATTGAAACCCCAGTTCTTAAATTAATTGATACAACAAAGGCAGTGACTCTGCAGGTGGATGTATCCAATAATGGACTTGCACAGAGAATACAAAGTAGAGAAACAGACATAGTGTGCATTAACCATTATGAAATAATAGCCTTACTGACTTCCTATGGAAACAAATTACTCTGTAAAATGAATGTAACCTATTGAGAAAACAGTATACAGAGCAGTGATTTGTTCATCTTAAATTGTTAAATAACAAATTTGCATGCAGGGCACTGACTACAACAATAGGAAACAGCACCTGGTAAAAATTCACTCAAGTGCAAGGCAGTGGATATGTCATGACAAAACTACATAATTTTTTTCACTTGAATCTCAATGTAACAATATAAAGATATATGTTGAGCCCTAAACAGTTTATATTGCAGGTGGTAGCTAAAATAGCTCAAATAATGTGCACAACAAGTACAAACCAATTGCTTGTGTGTGTGCCCCCTCTGGAAGGTCTGCTTGTAAACCAAACACACTGACATTTTGGGGTGTGTCCCCTCTGGAAGATCTGCTCTTCCTTAAGCTTCCTATGCCTTTGTTTTTAGGAATAAAAAGCTTCACAAAGTATGCAAATGAGCCTGAGGGATATATGTTAATGGAGCCTTGAGCTCCTCAGGATAATTTGCATAATTTTAAAATCATTTTTTTAAAACTAGGAAACTGACAGTTAAAATGGAGCTGGTCCTGCCAGAGGGGGCACACACCAGTATGTCAGTGTGCTTGGTTTACAATCATTCATTCTGGTGGTAGATGTCCTTTTTTAAATAGGAAGAACAATGCAATGTAGTTTGAAATTGATAATGAGAATGTAGACTCCACAGAGGCACAATGTCTGTGTCCAACCCAATGCACAAGGGGTGGTAACAGACAGTTCAGCAAGCAGTTTTATGAAGCAGGGTAGAAAATAAAAAGCGCAGAGCTTGCCATATGCGCCCATGTCTATAACACATATGGAAATACATGATCTAGGTTACAACATAACATCAGTCCTTTGTTTCCATCGATTGTGGAACGGGGTGACTAACTTTGCTCGCTGTTTGTGTGTTTTGTTTCATCCTATGCCCCTATGCCCTTTTATCCCCATATGGCTATATATACATGTATATATATATATATATATATATATATATATACACATCCTATTTGCACATTCCCCATGCAGATAGTACATTTATTAATGGATTGGATTTTGGATTGTGTATGGATGCTTCACTGAACCAGAGATATCCACCTTTAAAGTGAGATATAGGCGTTTGTCGTCGTTCAATGTCGTTGATCGCTGCTGGGAACACTGGCGGCGGCTTCAAAGAGATGGTGGCGCATGGGCTCCTCCATCTTGCCGGGGACCATCACTCCCTGTGACGTCATCGGGGAGCATCAATCCGTCGCCTTGACAGCCTTAGATCTTGGGTCTATCAGCACATTGTAATGAATGAGGAGGAAAATACCCATATACTGCCATACTTTAGTTTGGCAGTATATGATAGGATCGATCAGACAACCTAGTATCCCAGGGAATCTGAAAAATAGTAAAAATAAAAAAGTAAAAAAAAAATTATAATAAAAAACTCTAAAAATTCAAATCACCCCCTTTCCCTAGAACTGATATAAATAAACAGTAAAAATCATAAACACATTAGGTATCGCCGCATCTAAAAATGCCCAATCTGGTTTTTCACTAAGTTTAACCGCATAACAGAAATTAGCACCCAAAGTCGAAAATGGCACTTTTTTGCCATTTTTAAAAATCTAAAAAAATTCTATAAAAAGTGATCTAAAGGTCGCACAGTCTTAAAAATGGTAGCACCCAGAGCTCTGTACACTGAAGTATGAAAAAGTTATTAAGAATATGGCAAAATAAAAAAAAAAATTGTACAGGAGGTTGTACAAATTTGGTATCGCCGTGATCGCACCAACCCAAAGAATAAAGTTGACATGTCATTTGGGGTTCACAGTAAAAGCCTTAAAATCCAAGCCCACAAGAAAACAGCGCAAATGTGTTTTTTTCTGCATTTTCACTGTATTTGGAATTTTTTTCCCGCTTCCCAGTACAAAACGTGGAAAATGAAATATTATCACTATCAAGTGCAGTTTGTTACGCAGAAAACAAGCCATCACACAGAGTGGAAAAAAAGGTATAGGTTTTTGAAGGTGGGGAGTGAATAATGGAAATGAAAAAACTAAAAAGGGTCAGGTCATTGAGGGGTTAAATTGATCCTCAGCTATAACCACAGTCCAAAAACCTCAGTTTCACCTGGTTGTCTCCTATAGGTGTCTTCTGTTGAACATATGTGTCTTAGTGTAGACATTGGCAAATAGGAATAGAATTTATTGTCTGCGTCAGAT
This sequence comes from Engystomops pustulosus, assembly GCA_019512145.1. Lineage (NCBI taxonomy): Eukaryota > Metazoa > Chordata > Amphibia > Anura > Leptodactylidae > Engystomops > Engystomops pustulosus. The sequence continues at coordinate 54,236,326 of CM033643.1, forward strand.
GAGCCGTAGATGAATGTGGGAAGAAGATAACAGGCGTTAAAATATGTTGTATTTAACATGCAAAGTCCAACAGAAATGTGTTGCATGCCCCTTGTTAAATATGCAACAGAAAAAAGTTGATGGACTCTGCCAGAGCAGTGCATGGGGCACCAGATTCATGAAGAACGTGCACCACAAGTCATGAATATGGCACCCCCTGCACACTAAACAGGCAAACTGCACATTTTGCACTGTTTTTAGTAAGTGTGCTACATGATGTTATCTGCAATAATTAAAAAAAAGTGTGTAAAGAAATCCTTTATTTAAAGTGGTTGTCCAGGTTTCTTTTGTACAGAAGGTTTTAATGTTTTTTTGTTTAATGTTTGAATTAAAATACATGAAAAACTGTACAAATTTAGTATCCTCATGATTGTACCGATCCAAAGAATAAAGGTGACATGTCATGTGGGGTGCACAGTACATGGCCTAAAAACCAGCCCACAAGAAAATGTTGCATATGCGCTTTTCACCAATTTCACTGCGTGTGTTTTTTTTTCCTGCTTCCAAGTACACGGCCTGGTATATTAAATATTGTCACTGTGAATTACACAGAAAACAAGCCCTCATACAATTCTTTATATGGAAATCTTTTTTAAAAAAGTTAAAATATTTTTGAATGTATGGAGTGAAAAATTGAAACACTAAATTGAAAAAGGGCCTTGGCGAGAAGGGGTTAAGGATGCACAAACTTGTTCCTCATTGCAATTCTTTTTGTTGCTGTTGAATGCTGCTTGATAATATAGCGCCTCCAGCATTTTTAAATTGGATAGTTCAAGAGTGAAGTTTGAATAGCTTGTTTTCACTATTTCGCTCACATTACCTTTGATTTAATGTTCTTTTCACTATGACTTTTGGTATTGGAATAAAGAGATAATATCATTGTAGTTATGGAAAGATTATTGTCAGTAGCATATTGCTTGGAATATATTACACTTTAATCTGCAAATGATCACACCAAATCTGTACATTCAAACCGCTGATGCACCTATGAGTAAGACGTATCTAAACATTGATACTAAGTTTTAGGGGAAATACAGTATATGCTAAACTATGTATCTATAATATATTTTGCATCTGTTTCCAGATCTATCTAATGAGATAAAATAGGAATGGAAGTTGTTTTGTATAATTATTACAGGTTTGTACCTGGACCTAGACCTTTTATGTGAGCACTTTAGTAAGCACTACCTTAAGTGATTATTTCTGATGATAGGTCCTCTCTAAACTTGCATTAGAACTTTTAGAGTGCTTATCATTGTTTGTTACTAAAAAGGTATCCACAGAAAAAAATGAATTATGTTATATCACTCAGCAGGTCATAAAAATAAATATCAGTACTGCTATCCATCGATTCCCTTTCACTGCATATCAACATTGTCGGGCTCCTGTGATACACAAGGAAATGCATTCTTACGCATTTACTGATTGGAATTAGGAAATCACTAATACAGGGCATACAGGGCACTAGGAAATGGGTAACAGTGAAATGGAGCTGTGGGGAATAGTGGATGTGAAAAGCCCTGACACTGTTTTTTAGTATGTCCTGCTGAGCAAGGAAAATATTGCCAAACATAGTCATATACGATATTGTAGCTCCATGAACCATTGTTGATGTGAAATTGAGTCTTTTAAGGATATGGATATAGATTTTCAACTTTTAATAGGAGATAGATTTCACAATGTGAACACATCTTTGCACTATTTGGGGGAGGTTCATCATATGCTTAGATTCTGTCTATCATCATATGATGTTATTTGCCCCCTGAGGCATTTGCCTCCTGGTAAATCCAGTAGGTGGCCATGCTGCCATGAGTCAGTGGGGCAGTTCCATACCATGTGCATCCTGGTGTAGTTTTTAGGCATAATCTGTGTCTGAACCATTGCAGGCTATCAATTGTGTTCAGGTGCAGAAATGCCTCAGGCTAGGCCACTATGTCACCACCCACACCGTCCGATACCCACTTGGTATGGAGGTGGCATGCAGGGGAAAACACATTTTAGGCACCACTTTAAGGGGTTTTCCCAAGGAGAAGGTTCTAAAATTATAACCACATAGTGATGTTTACACAATAAAGATAATTTTTAACCCTTTTCTTTACAATTTTACCCAGTTTTATGATGTTTTAGCTCCTATAACTCAGTGATGGTCAGTGTAAGATTCCAGATTGTGGGCGGGGACTCTCTAAGCAGACACTTCATGATCCTTTTAGTGTTGTGAGATGCTGTGTGCTGATAATGTGCTAATATTATTAGGATGCAGGGTTTATTCACACTTTCATTTATCTTATGAACATTCACAAGTATCTGACACATAAAAAAGATGTATGTGACAGTTTCAATATGAGAGTTAATAAGATCTATAAGATTTATATAACACACAATGACTCTCCACTAATTCACCTACAAGACACACTGTCAGCTATACTATATCTCAGCTATAACACACACACACACACACACACACACAATCAGTTCTGCAGTATTCTTCATTCCCCTGCTATAAAGATATTATCTTTCCTGCAGTTTGTATAGTAAGTCTGTGCTGCTTACCAGCAGGAAGTGTCTGTGAGTGTCTGTGTGTGAGCTTGTCTTGTAATGGAGGGGGAGGGGCAGAGTGCACAATGCATCCTACAGACAGGAAAAGTTATTCATGTGTAGAATCTGCCCTGCCCGACCATAGAAGATAGAAGTTTAAAGTCGGATCCCGGGGCAACCAAAATTGTGTACATCAGGACTGATAGAGACAGGTTGGAATTATATCTGTGAAATGCTGTATTTTTTTAGTAACAGTGAATTGTAATTTTTATACTGTATTAAGTCTTTGGACCATTAAAAAAACAAATCACACAAAAATGGATGTTTTATTTTCAACAAAACAAATGTATTCTTTGTGATGAGCCATTACACACAGATTTCGAAGAAAAAATATCTGCTACAAGAGTGTTACATGCTGTTATCCTTTCTGTGCATAGCCAAAGATAATTATAATGTGTTGTCAGGATGTAAGAAGACATCAATTATGCCATCTTTTAATATTTATAGCAATGTAAATGTAGCAATGCAAGCATCGACAACTTAAAAACAACAGAGAACATACTGAGGACATTTCATTAGTCATAATATCACACATAAAATATGGTTTTAATATTGAGTTTGCATACTTGTTATCATCTCTTTGCAAATTGTGGTCCAGAAAGATTGTTCTCAAAATCTTTTACATTTGGAAATACTGGAATTAAACTACAAGGTCATAAACATTTTCCTTCAACTGAATCAAACAGGAGGATTGCTATTCAGAATTATGTACAGGAGATGAAAAAAGTAATTGAACATGTTCAGAATTTGTATAAGCGTGGTTCATTCTGAGTTTACTAAAAACACGTCATGCAGCAAATTTTGACAGATATTTCATTATTGATCAATGGTGACTTTCAGATCTGAGAATAAAAAGAGTTAGGTACATTTAGCAATACTCTTTTGGACAGATAGATATGAATTTATGTGCCATATATTTATAAACCAATTAGAAATCACATTGTTAAATGCTCCTACAACATCTTATGGGACATTCTTCATGTGAAACGTGTCCGTCACCTACACAAGATTCCTCTAGTTGCACATGGATGCATTGCGCTAATGAGCCAGAAGGGCTCAGGGGCTGTTGTACAGTCTAATAGCCTGTGAAGCTACAGCACTTAAGGGCTCTGGTTCCCCCCAGAGCCTTTTGGACATTAGCATAATTTTAAAAGTTGATTTTAGCTAAAAGGATGGCATGGATAACAAATATAAGACGATTATCACAGTGCCTTGATCTATGAGTAAGTGTCCCTGATTTATTATGCTTGATTTTGATGGTAGATTTCCTTTAACGTACTCGACACACTTATACTATAATGTGAGAAAACTGAATTAACACAGAACTCATAATTAACTGTTACAAAAATGTAATGATGGCCTAGTAAGTTAAAATTGATCCTCGCTCCTGCATATAGGCTCCATTTCTAGTATGTTTGCAAAAAGACTGTTTGACTTTCTTGATGATTTGTCATGCATTTACAATAATTATAACAATTAGTATTTCAAGATAATTTCTCCATAAAGTACATATATAGATACTTGCAGTTGTAGATAAAGAGAATGGCACTCACCCCTTAGTATTTTCTTCCTTCAAATGAAGTTTATTAGAGAATAGTCACATACAGGCAATGTACACTCACTGGCCTCTGACAGAATATATACACTCACCGGCCACTTTATTAGGTACACCATGCTAGTAATGGGTTGGACCCCCTTTTGCCTTCAGAACTGCCTCAATTCTTCGTGGCATAGATTCAACAAGGTGCTGGAAGCATTCCTCAGAGATTTTGGTCCATATTGACATGATGGCATCACACAGTTGCCGCAGATTTGTCGGCTGCACATCCATGATGCGAATCTCCCGTTCCACCACATCCCAAAGATGCTCTATTGGATTGAGATCTGGTGACTGTGGAGGCCATTTGAGTACAGTGAACTCATTGTCATGTTCAAGAAACCAGTCTGAGATGATTCCAGCTTTATGACATGGCGCATTATCCTGCTGAAAGTAGCCATCAGATGTTGGGTACATTGTGGTCATAAAGGGATGGACATGGTCAGCAACAATACTCAGGTAGGCTGTGGCGTTGCAACGATGCTCAATTGGTACCAAGGGGCCCAAAGAGTGCCAAGAAAATATTCCCCACACCATGACACCACCACCACCAGCCTGAACCGTTGATACAAGTCAGGATGGATCCATGCTTTCATGTTGTTGACGCCAAATTCTGACCCTACCATCCGAATGTCGCAGCAGAAATCGAGACTCATCAGACCAGGCAACGTTTTTCCAATCTTCTACTGTCCAATTTCGATGAGCTTGTGCAAATTGTAGCCTCAGTTTCCTGTTCTTAGCTGAAAGGAGTGGCACCCGGTGTGGTCTTCTGCTGCTATAGCCCATCTGCCTCAAAGTTTGACATATTGTGCATTCAGAGATGCTCTTCTGCCTACCTTGGTTGTAACGGGTGGCGATTTGAGTCACTGTTGCCTTTCTATCAGCTCGAACCAGTCTGCCCATTCTCCTCTGACCTCTGGCATCAACAAGGCATTTCCGCCCACAGAACTGCCGCTCACTGGATGTTTTTTCTTTTTCGGACCATTTTCTGTAAACCCTAGAGATGGTTGTGCGTGAAAATCCCAGTAGATCAGCAGTTTCTGAAATACGCAGACCAGCCCTTCTGGCACCAACAACCATGCCACGTTCAAAGGCACTCAAATCACCTTTCTTCCCCATACTGATGCTCGGTTGAACCGAGATTGTCTTGACCATGTCTACATGCCTAAATGCACTGAGTTGCCGCCATGTGATTGGCTGATTAGAAATTAAGTGTTAACGAGCAGTTGGACAGCTGTACCTAATGAAGTGGCCGGTCAGTGTATATGATGTATATGATAGAGAGAGGACAACGACAACACCTCACATGTGTGGGAGCGATGGACGTTTTGCAGCTCTGCGCTTCTTCTGGCTCTAAACTTCACATATACAGGCAGACCCCTACTTAAGGACACCCGACTTACACACGACCCATAGTTAAAGACGGACCCCTCTGACCCCTTTGACCTCTGTTGAAGCTATCTGAATGCTTTACTATAGTCCCAGACTGCAATTATCAGCTGTAAGATGTCTGTAATGAAGTTTTATTGATAATCCTTGGTCCAATTACAACAAAAAAATTTTAAACTGCGATTGTCACTGGGGCAAAAAAAAAAATTGGCTGTATCTACAATTATAAAATATAGTTTCGACTTACATGCAAATTCGAGAGAGAGAGAAAGAATTAAAGGACAACAAGCCAAAAATATTATTATGAATGAATTATGTGATATAATGAATTTACTAAATACTGTACATGTCCAAACCTCCTGAAAACTGACAACTTTTCCATCCAACTGATGAACACTACAACAGATGTTGGATAAATCTAAAAAGATGTTTTTGCTATCAGAGCAGCTTGTTTCTTAAATCAAAAGGTGTTATCAATGCCAAGTATTAGTACGGTTGGGATTGTTCCTTCATGTGGCTATGAAGGTTTTGTTTCTGTCAAATCAATGAGTGGTACAGTAGATACTTTTTTGATATCTGTGATGATTTGGGGTCCACTTGTAAGATAAGTACAGCTCATTGTAGAATTCACAGTGCTTTCTTCTGCCTAAAAGCTGCTAAAGACGTAAACTATTTATTATTAAACAGCTGCAGCAACAGATGTGCGGCGCATTCTCTCTTCTATACAGAAGAACGTGATCCTGTAATCTGAAGCATAACCCTCCATCAATGCCAAAAATATACCCGATAATTATTTTGAATGTTCACATTATAATTATATTATTCAGTGAGTTCAATTGCTTTGAAATATTATAATTCATCTAAAATAAAAATTTATTGATGAGGCAGTCTTATGCATTTGCCCTCTGCCATGTCTTCATTTAAATGTAAATAGGGAAGGCATCATTTGAATACAAGAATCCGGGATTACAAATTCTCTACTTATAAACAATTATTTCATAGCATGCATACAAATTATGACAATGCTGCAATATTTATGTCATTTTTTTATCATGCTATTTAAAGGGAATCTGTCAACACGGTTTACCTTCCCACACTAAATGCTCTGTTACCTAGGACTGTACTCACACGTGCCCCTTATACATTTGTTTTTACTTTCATGCTGTTCATTCCGTGCAAAAAGTTATTTTTAGAAATTTAGCATATTAGGCTGAGATTCTTTGTGAATAGTTAGTGGAGCATATCACAACCAGCTACACTTACACTACCCAGCACATTTCCCCTTAAAGGAAACCTACCACTTCAAAATGGTTATTCTGACCTAAACATACCTTTACGTTGGGGTTTGTAAGCGGATACTGGAGCTGCTCTTGTTAAGTTTTAAGTCAGTATTTAAGACTGCGCCTCCCACATCCTCCCCCACATCCTCATGACGTCACTGCCTTGCTGCTCACTGCACATACGTCCTGTCCCTATGCAGTGTAACTAGGCAGTGCGGAGGTACGCAAACTGCGAAGTCATACTGTGTAGGAATGGGATGCATATGCAGTGAGCGGCGAGGCACAAGACATGGATAGAAAGAATAGTGCAGTGAGCTGATGGACGTCATGAGGGGGAAGGATGCAGATGGAGGATGTGGAGGGTGCAGTCTTCAATACTGATAAGCTGGGGAAATATGTTAATAAGGAAGTGCACATTACCTTTTCAAATGCAGCCTCCCCCAGGGATTCAGTAGGACCTGCTGGCAGGGTGTCATGTAAACGTCACCTATGAATATACTATAGACCATTAAGGTATGATACAAGCATGTCTGCTATCCACGTTAGAGGGTCTGTGGGAACCTGTCCCCATTAAAATATGGCCTTCTGGTGACAGGTTCCCTTTAAGAAGTGTTGCACGCAACCCTTTTGTGGTACTGCTGCACTAGTCTTCATACGTCAGAAATTAGGAGGCGTTCCATTAGGAACGTGTGCAAAGTCTGACAGAAATGTGCCACACGCCCCGTGGTGCACCAAAAAAAAGTGGTACTCTCTTGGAGCAGTGCAGGGGTTGCCAGATTCATGAAGAACGTTGGCCGGAAATCCTGATCCTGGCACCCCCTGCACACTACACAGTTCCCTTGGGAGTGTTGTATATTCCGAGGCACAGATATCCACAAAAATTTGCAGTTGGCAAACTGTAGCAGATTAAAATAAAGTTTTTATTTTATTCTTTCCAATAGGATACTGAACCAAAGTTGTTGCATCAAGCAAAGAAATGTAAATATTTTTTTCTGTCTAGCCTTTTAAGGGAATACAATGATATTACTGCATATATATATCTGCCTCTGTTAGTACAGTCTGGTGCAGGATCCCAGCTTTTCATAATTCATGATCTTCTGATCCGTACAAGCTCTTGTCTACAGCACGATGATACATGGTCATCAAAACACATTCTTTGAGAATCTGAAAACACTTTTCATTTTTCTTGTGTGATTTATCCTTCTATTGAGAGGGAAACATATATCTTCTGACAAAATGGTAGATGAGAAATAAAATAAAAACTTTAAATTTCAAGTGAAACTTTCATAACTCTTTTGTTCCTTGTTTGTATCCTTTTTCTCTCAGTAACACGTGATATATACATCCTTTTAATTTTCAAATGTGCATTTTGATAAAGTGTTCTCATGGATATACAATTTATCTTCAAATGGTTCAATTTCTTATACATAATGAAAATAAATGTGATTTCAGAGATTGTACATTTTCACTGCTTTCATTTGAACAAATTCTATTTTCGGTAATCTTGCATGTTAAAGGGAGTAGCATCAATGAACCAAAAGAAGATTAATTAAAGTTGTGTCTTTGATAAATTACGATGATGGAAAAAAGTAAGAATAGGGAACAACAACATTTATTTCGCAGCGCATGCAGCAAGAAGTTTTCTTTAAATGCATTTGAGTAATTTTATTGCTACATCTAAATAATTTGTTAAATGTTTCCTTTGTAAAAAGATGTGCACTGCTGATTGCTTTAATGGATTTAACTTAAAAGTTAAAGAATGAATATTTTGTTGAAGACTGCCATTAAATTATGAGAAAGCCTAAAAAATATTTGATAATTTTTTTATACTTTGATGTGTAACGCGGTGTAATTTTTGGTGGGATGAGCTGACATTTTCATTGATACCATTTTGAGATCTGTACAACCTTTACATCGGTTTGTATACAAAATTGGTGGTAAAAATAATGAAAAAGCTTCGATTTGGATATTTCAATGTTTACTGTATACACTTGAGTATAAGCCGACCCGAGTATAAGCCAAAACCCCTAATTTTACCATTAAAAACGGGGAAAACCTATTGACTCGAGTTTGATTGGTGCTATGCATGCTATAATTCTAGTAGAATACTTATATATGATGAAGGGATGTTTTTATATGTGTAGAGAGTGCGGTCAGTTGTGTTGTGAGGGGTATATATTATTTAGGAGCACAGTGTTATACTGTATAATTATACTTTATACTGTAAGTGACTGTGACTGGTTAGGGACGCTGGGTGGAGATGTGCTTCATGGAGCTAAAGATATCCGACCGTGAATTCACCTGTAATACGTCATGGATTGGAGAACCCAGAATAAAGTCCTTCTGATGGAAAAGATTGTCATCTATAAGGTACTAGATGCCGCTAATGACTCTTAGAACCTGTAGTCAGTCACACATTGTCAGTGCGCTGTCTGTGGGGATGTTAATTGTTAGTAAAGTTTTCAGCATTTACTGAACAGGTGGCGGACAATGAAACAGGAGTGGGGGGGCAAGAATCGGCCCTGAGAAGAAGTTTTATTGCTTTTGCATCACAGTCTTTAAAGTCAATGGTACTGACAAAATCTCTGTTTGACTAATGCTACTGCTATTTTTCATACTTTTTGTCATGCAATAAGATGGAACAGAGATCTAGATATGCTGTGCTAGTTATTGGCAAATTATTACACACTGAAATCGATTCCTCCTTTTAATGGGCTTGAAATATTTGTTATTCTTTAGTCATTAAATGTTTAAAAGCTAAGGGCAAGCTGTATACTACTGGGGGCAAGCTGTATACTACTGGGGGCAGGCTGTATACTACTGGGGGCAAGCTGGGCTGGCTGTATACTACTGGGGGCAAGCTGGGCAGGCTGTGACCAATGCATTTCCCAACCTCGGCTTATACTTGAGTCAATAGGTTTTCCCAGTTTTTGGTGGTAAAATTAGGGGTCTCGGCTTATACTCCGGTCGGCTTATACTCAAGTATATACAGTAATTAAAAAGGGTTAATTAAAGTTATAGAAATAATTTTGTATATGCTTAAAGGGATATTCCGGGATTATGAATGTCTGATTCAAACCCATAATGCTATAAATAAATGAATATAACAAAACTCAATGTCATTAGTCACAAAATGGAGCTTAAATAGTTAGATTTTATGATTCACTAAATTGCTTGGCCTCTATAAAGTAGGCAAAGTTATCACCAAGATGGCCGCCACTGGAAGCTACAAGTCCCATAATCCTTTAGTTCTCATAACTCCTCCACGCCAGTAGCATCCTTATTCTTCTGTACAATGTATGTCAACAGCATTTTTCTGCAAAGGGGAGCAAAATTTTAAATAACACCTAATTACATAATAACTTATATTTTAAGGACCCATTTGTATATGAATTATTCTGATTCCTGGAATGCCCCATTTATGAAGAATAAGGCTGTGCACCAACAGTAAAAGTATTGATTTGATTTGGTAAAATTCTAATTAGTTATGCTCATTTCTCCACCCACATTTCATCAAGTAAGATACTTAATTTCATAGCGTCTTATCACACCTAAGATATAAGTTTTATCACCCTTTTGTAGTTGGCGAATTAGGTACAAAAGTAAGGCTTAAAAGGTTTTCTCCACAAATCAATAAGATGTAAAAAAAACTTTGCTTATTATCTTTATTACCTATATGCAAAAGTTCCCTTGCTGTGCCCCTCAGATTACCTCAGTACTGCAATGGCTGCTTCCTCTGCCTATGCTGACAAGCCCTGTGAGTCTGTACTTTATTTATAGTTTGGTTATCAGTCGGTTATATAGGGAGGGGCTTCATCATCATCATCGGGAGAATATATATATATATATATATATATATATATATATATATATATCTTCCTTTTTTTCTTCACAATTGGGGACATTTACTAAGGGCCCTATTCGCGTTTTCCTGACGTGTTACCCGAATATTTCATATTTGCGCAGATTTCCCCTGAATTGCCCCGGGATTTTGGCGCACGCGATCGGATTGTGGAGCATCGGCGCTGGCATGCACACGACGGAAATCGGGGGGCGTGGTCGAACGAAAACCCGACGGATTCAGAATAAACGCTGCATTTTAAAAAAAAATTGAGCGCATGCGCCATACTTACTTGCACCAGGAAGACATCTGTGAACTCCGATGCAACTCGACGGACATCGGACGCAGGACCTTCATGAATTGCCGAAAGACCGGAACGCTCGTCGGAGAAGCCTCCGCTGGAACGCGAATGGACCGGGTAAGTAAATGTGCCCCAATATGTTATTCATTAAGGCTTTTAGGGATCTCAAATCCCTGGATATGTGAATAATAATAATGAAATATTGATTGTTGAATAACAGCCATGGAATCCTCTCATAGGCTTACAGCTGTCATATTGTTTGATCTGAGACACGGATGGCATCAATGAAAGGAGTGTATGCATATGTTACAAATTCTCTGTTGCATTCACTTACAAATTCACTTACACATACCTGTACATATATCCTCTCCGTTAGCAGGACAAGTCATGGTGACATTAATAAAAAGCACTTCCTGCTCCAAGCTGCTATTGTGCAAGAAATACAATGTAGGTACGTCATTGCCTCCTGCAGTTCTCAAAACTCTGCAGTACAAATGCATGGGCTCTGTGGTGGAACAGCATGCTGGCAGCACCATGCTCCACTATAGTAATCACCTAAATATGCATCGAAAGGTCACAAACAGAGAAGGGAGTAGGGAAATCTGCTTGGCAGCAGGTGAGGTGATCCGGGCTCCAATGGGAAGATCTAGGCAATCTCTATAGACATTAGCCATGAGGGTAATTAAATATCCAAAAAGAAAGTCCAGGTTTCCTTTTTGGCTTCTGAAAAGACCCTGAAGCAAAGTTATGGGAACTGTAGATTCAAAAAATATTTTCACCTAACTGGGATAGTCATCATCAAGTACATATATATCTATCTCTATCTATCTATATATATATATATATATATATATATATATATATATATATATATATATACTCACCGGCCACTTTATTAGGTACACCTGTCCACTGCTCGTTAACACTTAATTCTAATCAAGTCCAGACGCCCATCACAATGGCGGCACTCAGTGCATTTAGGCATGTAACATGGTCAAACAATCTCCTGCAGTTCAACTGAGCATCATCATATGGAAAAAAGGTGATTTGAATGCCTTTGAACTTGCCATGGTTGTTGGTCCCGAAGGGCTTGTCTGAGTATTTACGAACTGCTGATCCTACTGGATTTTCACACACAACCATCTCTAAGGTTTACAGAGAATGGTCGAAAAAGAAAAAAAATCCAGTGAGGCGGCAGTCTGTGGGCGGAAATGCCGTCTTTCATCCAGAGGTCAGAGGAGAATGGGCATACTGGTTCGAGCTGATAGAAAGGCAACAGTGACTCAAATCACCACCCTGTCACACAAGGTAGGCAGAAGAGCATCTCTGAAGCACAGTACGTCGAACTTTGAGGAGATCGTGCTCACAGCAGCAGAGACCCCACACCGGGTGCCACTCCTTTCATCTAAGAACAGGAAACTCAGGCTAAACAATTTGCACAAGCTCATCGAAATTAGACAGTAGAAGATTGGAAAACGTTGCCTGGTCGATGCGTCTCGATTTCTCTGCTTACATTCGATGGTAGGGTCGAATTTTGGGTCAGAATTTGGCGTCAACAACATGAAAGCATGGATCCATCCTGGCCTTGTATCAACAGGTGTCAGGCTGGATGGTGGTGGTGATCCATGTGTGGGGACTATTTTCTTAGCACTCTTTGGGGCCCATTGGTAACCCAATTGAGCATCGTTGCACGCCACACATCTACCTGAGTATTGTTGCTGACCATGTCCATCCCTTTATGACCACAATGTACCCAACATCTGAATGTGCTACTTTCAGCAGGATATGCGCCTGTCATAAAGGACTGGATCATCTCGACTGGTTTCTTTGAACATGACAATGAGTTTCACTGTACTCTAAATGGCCTCCACAGTCACCAGATCTCAATCCAATAGAGCATCTTGGGATGTGGTGGAAGACGGGAGATTTGCATCATGGATGTGCGCTGCCGACAAATCTGCGGCAACTTGTGTGATGCCCATCATGTCATAATTGGACCAAAATCTCTGAGGAGCTTCCAGCACCTTGTTGAATCTATCGCCACGAAGATTGAGCAGTTTCTGAAGGCAAAAGGGGTCCAACCCGTTACTAGCATGGTGTACCTAATAAAGTGGCTGGTGAGTGTTATTATATACCCTAATATTATATATATATATATAATATATATATATATAGATATATATATATATATATAATAGTATGATGTATCATCTAGAAATAACAACAAAGAATCAAATCAACATGGACAACTACAAGTCAAGAAAAAAAACTATAGAAAAGATCATCTGTTGAAATAAATACCATTCTCACTAAAAATATGTTTGGTGACAACATATTGGAGCTGATAAGTATTTTTAGTTGTGTCCTTCTCCTCCTGCTTCTACCTTCAACTGAAAGGCTTGGAGGGAGTGTGCCACTTAAAATGGCGAAACAGACCTAAGGTGATCCACTGGTTCAAGTTAGAGCGGGAATGTGAAAAAACGAAATTTGTGATGGGCAACTATGACCCTTGCCTTACGTTGATGTGGCCTTGTTCGTTTTTGCATTCCATAGGGTTTACTTCTCCAGCTCTTAAAATTTCATCACACTTTATTTGATGCCCATGGCTTTTTGATGCGCATGTCTGGACCAATCAAAGATGGTGGTTTGCACTTCCATTGGCGGGTATTTATTTTCCTTTATGAGAGACCTTAGACTTCCATATATCCCTTGCTGCTACAACGCTGATAGACATTATGTTGGCTCTACTACAGTTGGGTTACATTGGTTCTTTTTCATGGTTCTTCTCACAGTCCTAGAATGATATGAGGCTTCATGCACACAGACTGTATGCTTTTGTGTTCTGTGATATTTGCACGTATTCAATAATACAATAGAAATTGTTCAACAGTTATGTAACGTATTGCCCATATCCGACCATATCTGTATAAAATAGGTGGGGCTTGCAGATGGATGGATGCTGACTAATGTGGTGTATGACACATGTACTCCCCCGGGTTTCTGGATACTTCACTAAATAATACTGCAGCGTAGGCACAACGTTGCAGCACGTATTTATCCATATTTATACATCACATGGACTTCTTGGCCGTATGGAATAGAAAACGGTGGAAAATAGGACATGCTCTATATTTTTACACAGCTTGCTTGGTACTTTATGGCATGGTGGACATATGGCCATGTCCATGGATGTCCTATCGCTCATTGAATGCATGGGGCTGTATTCCGGCCAACATATACAGCTATTTTATAATGGTCGTGTGCATGGGGCCTAAAGGGATATTGTGTTTGCAGCTGGCCATGTTTCAGGAGACATGTATAATGTGCTATCTGCATGGGGCCATGTGCAATAGGAATATATACTGTAGCCATATGGCAGTCTGAGGGGTTGAATTAATGCTGCCAAAATTGTGTACTAAAATTTTGTTTTGGTGAATCCTCCAGAAAAGTTCATGATATACACTGACCTTTATAAGATTCTGTGATCAAGCAGATAATTTGTATTCCATCATGGGAACAACATTCATATAGATTTCATTATCAATACATGGCCTCTTAATATTCATCACCTTGAGCCTTCGTTTATAATTAACACTTACTTTTTGCAATACTAGCTTGTTGTAATTCGTCACCCTGAGTGTGTAACACATTGAACTGATTCAATTTGAAAAACCCTGATTCATGTACAAAGGTCATAATGAGTTTGCTCAACTGCTGACTACCTTTTGTTGCAACTTGTGAAATAACTGCTTAGCTAAATATAAAGCAAAATATTTTACCTTAACTGGCATTTCTTTGATGTACGGGCTCAAAGAAAATGTACAAAGAAACTCAGCACTATACTGTTCCATTATGTATAATTAAGTGATCGTGGGGAGACATTTTTTAAAGTCCTTAATCATCAAACAGAGATTCATATTGAGCTTTTGTTCCCAAATGTGGAAAATAGTGCTGTATATTTCATTGCTCTTATGAACAGAATGTTTTAAACCAGTGTAGTTTACTTGTAATTAATATCTGTTAAATTGTTCCTGTACTGGGTAAACAAGTACATAGTTGCACATTTGGGTATACTCACAATTGCAAACTTGTTGATCTGGTATAATTGCATGGAGAAAAGATGGTGCTGCAGCTAAGTGACCTATTTATCAAATATCCTGCCAATCTTTCTGATGAAACCAATTTTTCGAAAGGTGTTGAAAAAATATATAGAATTGTCCCTGTGCATTATTTAACCCAAACTGATATTTTTCTGTTTGGTGGTTGACTATTTGAACTGAATACATCAAAATGCTTACCAGGGGGTCTGATCCTCTTTTGGACGGCCCTGAGGTCTGCTGAGTGCCCCAGGGCTGCCCGAGCACTCATACAGTCAGATCCCTTCTGGGTCTGACTGTAAACTGTCTGAGCATGGGTGAGCATGCCAGACAGTTTACACTGCTCTACAATGCATTAGTATTGTAGAGCAGTGCATTGTACTTGAACCAGCAATCAGAGCATCTCTGGTTCAAGTTAAAGTTTGTATACAATTAAAAAAAAAAAGTTTAAAACAGTAAAATAAAATAAAATATAAAATTTCACTTTCCAATACAAACACTTAAAGGGAACCTACCACCACGAATCCACCTATAAAGGTAGATCGGGTGGTAGTTGGATCAATAGGACGTGAGGATAGCCCTTTTAAGGGCTAATCCTCACGTCCCTGCACTTTTTCGATAACTTTTATTAGATTTATATGCAAATTTTCTTATGCGGCTACTGGGGCGTGGAGTAGCCGCATTTGAGGTTACACAGGGCAGCCATCCACGCCCAGTTAGCCTCTTTTCTCCTCCTACCCACAATCTTTGGCGCGCAGCTCCTCGTAGCTCCCCTCATCTGACGAACCTGCCGTCTGCGCATGCGCAGAACAGCAGGCCCGCGCCTGCACGATCACTGCCGGAGCTGCACAGGCACGGACCTGCTGTTCTGCCCGTGCACAGACGGCAGGTTCGTAGCTGCGTGCCGAAGATTGTGAGTAGGAGGAGGAAAAAGGGCTACTGGGGCATGGAGTAGCCGCCCCGTGTAACCTCAAATGTGGCTACTCCACTTCTAATAAAAGTTATTGAAACAGTGCGGGGACGTGAAGATTAGTACTTAAAAGGGCTATCCTCACATCCTATTGATCCACCTACCACCCAATCTACCTTTATAGGTAGATTCGTGGTGGTAGGTTCCCTTTAATGAAGTATAAATAACACAAATACACAACCCCCCACCCACATATTTGGTATCGCTGCTTCTGTTACAATCTGCATAATAAAACAGAATAAATACTGGCCCTGAACAGTAAACGACATAAAAATAAAACCCAAAAAACTTTCCGAAAAAAGAACATTTTTAATTTTTAATTCTTAACCAAATGCTTTAAAAAGTTATAAAAACATGTTACATACTCCAAAATACTTAAAAAACAACTCCTCTCACAAAAAAGAAGACCTTAACCAAATTTTTCCTGTAATTTTTGATGTATGGTGAATGGCCCAAAAAAAGCAAAAAAATCTTACCATAAATTGATGATTTTTATTTCCTCCACCAACATAGAGTTTATAATATATCACTTAGTAATAGATGCCCCCAAATAAAGTACCAGAAAAGTGCATCTCATTTGGCACAAAAATAAGCCCCTATATATAGCCACATTTAAAAAAAAGAAAAAAAAATTATAGCCTGTACAGTTTGACAATGCAAATCTACTCTGGTTGGCGCTGCTTCCATTCTATGCCCGGCTGTGTGCCCATAAAGCTCTTTACCACCACATATGGAGTATCGGCACAAGAAATTGGATATCAAACTTTGTGGAGCCTTTAGTCATTTAATCCATTGCAAATGTTTGTTTTTCTGCCCAAAATGAATGTATTGTCCAACTATATTACAAATTTGTAGACTGTACCTCCATTTTGTTTTAACCTTTATAACACACCTTAAGGGTTAACATACTTCTTAAAAGTGCTTTTTCATATGATGATAGTTCTGTAGTTTTCATAATGGGTTAATTTTCAAGTCTATTATTTAGGCCTCTTACAGTCAATTAAAAGTTGAGCAGATCCCTCTAAATACAGGTTTTGTCAATTCTTCAAATAATTTCAAAAATGGCAACCAAATTCTAAGCCTTATAACATTCTAGTAAAATAGATGGAAAAACCATCCAACTTAAGGAAATATTTGGGAATGTAAGTTATGAATTTATTTGGGTGCTATGACTATCTTCTTGAAATATAGAGAATTAAGAACGTTGCAAATTAAGAATTTTTCAAAAGTTTTGCCAAAATCTAAACACGAAACATGTCAGCCAAATTTTTAATTTGAAGTACAATGTGTCATGAGAAAACAATCTCAAAATCCGGTTCTTTAAGGAAACACCGGATGACCGACGGACTGTGGTGTGCAACCTTTGCCAAACCAGGATCAGCAGGGGTTCCACCACTACTAGCTTAACTACCACCAGTATGCGCAGGCATATGAATGCTAAACACCCCACTCAGTGGCACCAAGCCCGTTCACCTCCGGCCGTGCACACCACTGCTCCTTCCCCTGTGTCAGCTGATAGTCAGCCCCCTGCCCAGGACCCTGGCACAAAAACCCCATCGTCGCCTCCACGATCCTCCACAGCATCCACCAGCGTTCAGCTCTCCATGCCCCAGACGCTGGAGCGGAAAAGGAAATATAGTGCAACCCACCCGCACGCCCAAGCCCTTAATGTCCACATCTCCAGATTGCTTAGCCTGGAGATGCTGCCCTATAGGCTGGTAGAGACCGAGGCCTTTTGCAACCTCATGGCGGCGGCCGCCCCTCGGTATTCGGTCCCCAGCCGCCACTGTTTGAAAACTTTTTTGGACTGCCACATACAGGCACTCAATCTATTTCATTTTTCTGGAGGGCCACCTACCTGCTCCTCTGGTTTGAAAACTTTTTTGGACTGCCACATACAGGCACTATCCAAATTTAATTCTTGAAAAATGCTCGAGTCTCCCATTGACTTCAATGGGGCTCGTTATTCGAGATGAGCATTCGAGCATCGGGAAAAGTTTGTCTCGAATAATGAGTACCCAAGCATTTTAGTGCTCGCTCATCTCTAGTTAACATACTTCTTAAAAGTGCTTTTTCATATGATGATAGTTTTGTAGTTTTCATAATGGGTTAATTTTCAAGTCTATTATTTAGGCCTCTTACAGTCAATTAAAAGTTGAGCAGTTCCCTCTAAATACAGGTTTTGTCAATTCTCCAAATAATTGGCAAAAATGGCAACCAAATTCTCAGTCTTATAACATTCTAGTAAAATAGATGGAATCTTAGAAAAACCATCCAACTTAAGGAAATATTTGGGAATGTAAGCTATGAATTTATTTGGGCGCTATGACTATCTTCTTGAAATGTAGAGAATTAAGAACGTTGCAAATGAAGAATTTTTCAAAAGTTTTGCCAAAATCTAAACACGAAACATGTCAGCCAAACTTTTAATTTGAAGTACAATGTGTCATGAGAAAACAATCTCAAAATCCTAATTTGAAGTACAATGTGTCATGAGAAAACAATCTCAAAATCCCCTAGATATGTTAAAGCTTTCCACATCTATAATGACAAATAAAAAATGGACTGTGTCCTAGAGGTCAAAATAGGCATCCTGCAGGACGTTAAACATGTTAGAGTCCTGAAGAAGTTAAACATGTTAAGAATGTTTTGGTTTTGCATAATGGGATTCTTGAATGCATTCTTGATTTTTATTTTGTTGATTTGCTGTACAAATAAGCCAAAGACTGTTTTACAGGCCATAATCAAACCAAAGGGCTCTGCTGGAAGGTTTGAAGCTTGTTTCCTAAATTGTGTTTCCTTTTCACAGCAGAAGAAGCAGGGTCGCATCTGCCATGAGGCGAGATGAAAAAGCGGCAGTATGCGGCACAATGCGGCAGAATGCGGATCCTTTTAAAGAGCAGCATTTTGGTGCTCTAATGTGGAGGATTCGGGCGCCGGTTGACGCCCGAATCGTCCACCTGTTAAATAAATTGCGCCTGTCTCTTTAAGACACAGCCGCGATTTGTATAAGGAGCAACGCAGCGCCTATCTGACTGCTGGCATCGCTCCGTTCTCCACAGGGACACCGGCGGCGGATGAAGATGCCACGCTGCCTGGGTCTCTGAGCTGCGGGAAGATGATGATGGAAGAGCCACAGGAAGACTAGAGCCGCACACCGTGGGAGCACCTGCCTTGAGGTAAGTATAAGTTTTATTATTTTTCATGGACAATTATTATTTAAGTCTGGCTGATAAGGGGCTAATAACGCTAATACTTCTATAACCGGGTAGATGTGGGTTGCTTCTATATACATGTATATGCAGCCAGAATCATTCTTTTATACACAGGGGAGCTGTTTACATTTATATGGGGGCAGATTCTGATTATATAGGGGGGAGCTGTATATATTTATATGGGGGCAGATTCTGATTATATAGGGGGAGCTGTATATATTTATATGGGGGCAGATTCTGATTATATAGGGGGAGCTGTATTTATTTTTATGGGGCAGATTCTGATTATATTGGGGGAGCTGTATATATTTATATGGGGTAGATTCTAATTATATAGGGGGAGATGTATATATTTATATGGGGCAGATTCTGATTATATAGAAGGGAGCTGTATATATTTATATGGGGCAGATTCTGATTATAGGGGGAGCTGTATATATTCATATGGGAGCAGATTCTGATTATACAGGGAGGGCTATATATATTTATGTAATTATCAAAGGGAAGAGGGCCAAAAACAAAAAGTTATATATATATATATATATAGATAGTATATATAATATATATATATATATATATATATCTTCCTTTTTTTCTTCACAATTGGGGACAGATTACTAAGGGCCCTATCCGGTTTTCCTGAGTGTTACCCGAATATTTCATATTTGCGCAATTTCCATGAATTGCCGGGATTGGCGCGACGCGATCGGATTGGTGGAGCATCGGCGATGGCATGAACAGACGGAAACGGGGGCGTGGTCGAACGGAAAAACGACGGATTCAGAATAAACGCGCATTTTAAGGAAAACAGATGAGCGACTGCGACATAAAACTACTTGAACCAGGAAGACATCTGTGAAACTCCGATGGCAAACTAGACGACATCGGGACGTCAGGACCTGGCCATGGAAGTGCCGTAGAAGACCGGAACGCTCGTCGGAGAGCTCCGTGGAAGCGGGGCGAATGGACCGGGTAAGGTAATGTGCCCCAATATGTTATTAATTAAGGCTTTTAGGGATCTCACTCCCTGGATATGTGATACTAATAATGAAAATTGAGTTTGTTGATAATAACAGCCAATAGTGAATCCCTCTCATAGGTCTTACAGCGTCATATGGTTGAATCTTGAGACAGCGGATGGCATCATGCAGGCAGGTGTGAGCATATGTTACACAAATTCTCGGTGGCAGTCAGACTTACAAGTCACTTGAACCATATCCATGTACAGTATATCCTACTCCTGTTAGCAGGAACAAGGTACGATGGTGACATGTTTGAATAAAAAGCACTTGCTGCGCAAGCTGGCTATTGTGCAGAAGAAAATACAGATGTAGGTACGTGTGCCATGCCTCCGCAGTCTCAGAACTCTGCGGATGTATACACAATGCATGGGCAGGTTGTGGGTTATGGAAACAGTCATGCTGGCAGCACCCTGCTCCACGGTATAGTAATCACAGTAAATATGCAGCGAAAAGGTCACAGAACAGAGAAGGGAGTAGGGAAATGACTGCGGGCAGCAGAGGTGAGGTGATCCGGGCTCCAATGGGAAGATATAGCAAATCTTTATGAGACAAATGAGCCATGGTGAGGGTAGATTGAAATATCCAGAGAGATGAAAGTTCAGAGGTTCATTTTAATGGGCTATGAAAAGACCCTGAAGCAGAGTGTGGGAACTGTAGATTCGAAAAATATTTTCACCTAACTGGGATAATTCATCACAAGGATATAATATCTAGCTATTCGATATATCGTATATAGTATTATATATATATAATAGATATATATATATATATATATAGTCTATATTGCTCTACCGAGCCACTTTATGTTAGGTTACACCCGGTCCAAACTGCTCGTAACACTGAAATTTCTAATCAGCGCAATCGACAATGGCGGGTCAAGCCTCAGTGAATTAGGCATGTAGACATGGTCAAAGGACAATCTCCTGCAGTCAAAACTGAGCATCGTATGGAAAAAAAGGTGATTTGAGTGCCTTTGAACTTGCCATGGTGTTGGTCCCAGAAGGGCTGGTCTGAGTATGTTTAAGGAAGACTGTGAGTTACTGGATTTTCACACACAAACCATTCTAAAGGTTTACGAGATATGGCCGAAAGAAAAAAATCCGTGGGCGGCGAGTTCTGGTGGGGGCTGGAAACAGAGTTGTCCTTGTATCAAGCCAGAAGGTCCGAGGAGAGGATGGGCAGAAGGGTTCGAGCTGATAGAAGGGCAACAGTGACTCAAATCGACACCTGTGACAACCAAGGTAGGCGAAAGAAGAGCATCTCGTGAGATGCAGGCGTCGTAGCGTCGAAACGTTTGAGGCAGATGGGCTAGATAGCAGCAGAGACCACACCGGGTGTCGCGACTTCCTTCAGCTGAAGAACAGGAAACTCAGGCTACATGCACAAGATCATCGGAGAATAGACAGTAGAAGAATTGAAAAACGTTGCCTGGTCTGTTGAGTCTCGATTATGCTGCGACATTCGGATGGCTAGGGTCAGAATTTGGGTCAGAATTGGCGTCGAACCACATGAAAGCATGGATCCATCCTGCCGTTGTATCACGGTTCAGGCTGTTGTGGTGGTGGTGTCACTGGTTGTGGGGGAATATTTTCTTAGCACTCTTTGGGCCCATAGATGAGTACCAATTGACATCGTGCAGAACGCCACAGCTACCTGAGTTGTGCTGACCATGTCCGATCCCTTATGACCACAAGGTAACAAACAATCTGATGGCTACTTTCAAGCAAGGCATAATGGAGCCATGTCATAAAGCTGGAATCAGTCTCCGACTGGTTTATTGAACGATACAATGAGGTTGCACTGTACCAGAATGGCTCCACAGTCACCAATCTCAGATTCCAAATAGAGCATCTTTGGGGTATGTGGTGGAACGGGGAGATTTGCATCATGGATGTGCTGCCGGACGAAATCTGCTACAGGGCAACCTTTTGTTTTTTTTTTGTGGTGATGCCAATATGATCAATATGCGACACAAAAGGGCTTGAGGAGCTTCCAGCACAACCTTGTTGAATCTATGCGCACGAAAGAAGGAGGCAGTTCTGAAGGAAAAGGGGTCCACCCGTACTAGATGGTGTACCTAATTAAAGGGCTGGTGGCTGTATATATATATAGATAAGGTATAATATATACTTATATATATATATATATATATATATATATAGTATAATATATATATATAGTTGATGTACATTGAAATTAACATACCAGAAAGAGAGATCAAGGAATCAACGATGGACAAACTGCAAGGCAGGAAAAAAAACATATAAGAAGAAAAAAAAAAAAAAAGAAAAAAAAAAAAAAAAAGCAAAAAAAAAAAAAAAAAAAAAAATAAAAGAAAGAAAAAAAACCCAAAAAAAAAAAAAAAAAAAAAAAAAACAAAAAAAAAAAAAAACCCCCCCCCCCCCCCCCCCCCCCAAAAAAAAAAAAAAAAAACCAAAAAAAAAAAAAAAAAAAAAGATCAATCTGTTGAAAATACAGTACCATTCCACTAAAAGTGATGTTTGGGGTGATCAAACATATTGGAGTGATAAGTAATTTTTGTTGTGTCTCTCCTCCTGCATTATACCTTCAACTGAAAGGCTGAGGGAGTGTGCCACTTCAATATGGCGAAAACAGAACCTAAGGTATCCACTGTTAAAGTATAGCTGATGGAATGTTAAAAATCTAAATTTTAGTGCCAAACTTAACCCTTTAACGTTGATGTCCTGTTTTCGTTTGTTGCTGCAATTTCGCTATTTACCGCATCTACTTTAAAATGTTTATAATTCACCTTATTATTTTGGGGCATGGAGGCTTTTTGATGGCTTTCGTGCAAAAAAAATTGCAGATTCCTATTGGTGTCGGTAGTTTAATTTTCATTGCTATGGAGAGACCTTTAGACCTCCATATATCCCTTGCTGCACGCTGATATACTGTTAAGTTGGCGATCTACTAAAAGTGCGGTTAACATTGGGTCTGTTTCAATGGTTTCTCACAGTAATGAAATTATGTTGAGGCCTTCATGCACACGACTGTATGGTTCTTTTGTGTTCTGGAATAGATTGCCTGTGATTCAGTATAGAGTAGACAGGAAGAATTGCAACCAGGGTATGGAAGTATGTGCCACCATATCAGTACCATATCTGTATACAAATGATTGGGTTAGGCAGCTTGCAGATTGAATGGATGCTGGACCTATGGGCTGGGATTGGACACAGATATACCTCCCATTGGGTTATGATACTTCACGTAAATATTCTGCAGCGTGTGCACAGACGGTTTGCAGAAAGTAGTTATCCCATAGAGTGTGGTAGACAAGTATCCACATTGCCTTCTATGGGCCGTAGTGGAATAGAAACACGGTGGAAAATAGGACATGCTCTATATTTTACACGCTTGCTTATGCGTACGTATATGGCATGGTGGACAATATGGCCATGTTCATGGGATGTCCGTACGTCATTTGGAATGCATGGGGAGGGATATTTTCCGGCCACATATATACAGATATTTGTATATGGTTCGTGTGCATGGGACCTAAGGGGAGAGTGGTGGTTTGAAGAGCCCATGTTTCAGGGACATGTAATAAAATGTGCTCTGCATGGGCAGTGCAAATAGGAAGTATTATACTGTAGCCATATGGCAGTCGAGGAAGGGGTTGATGAATGATGAAAAAATGTGTACTAAAATTTTGTTTGTGATCCGTCCAGAAAAGTTCATGAGTTATACCTGACCTTATAAGATTCTTGATCAATGCAGATAATGTATTCATACATGGGGAACAAATTCAATATAGATTTCATTATCAATACAATGGCCCTTCTTAATAATTCACCTTGAGCCTCGTATTTAAGTAACACTTACTTTGTGCAAGACATAGCTTGTGGTAATTCGTCACCCGCAGGTGTAACACATTGAAACTGATTCAATTTGAAAAAAACCCTGATTCATAGTACAAAGGTCATAATGAGTTGGCTCAACTGCGCTGACTAACTTTATGTTGCACTTGTGGAAATAACTGTTAGCTAAATAAAGCAAAAATATTTTTACCTTAATGGCATTCTCTTGAATTTACGGGCTCAAAGAAAAATGTACAAGAAACTCGCACTATTTACTGTTCAATTATTGTATAATTAAGTGATCGGGGGAGGAGACATTTTTTAAAGTCCGTAATCATCAAACAGGAAAGATTCTATTGAGCTTGTGTTCCCAAATGTGGAAAATAGTGCTGTGTATATTTCTGCTCTTATGAACAGAATGTTTTTAAAACCAGGTAGTACTGTAAATTAATATCTGATTAAAGGTTCCTGTACGGGTAAACAAGTACATAGTTGCACATTTGGGTATAATCACATTGCCAAACTGTTGATTGTTATAATTGGCATGAGAAAAGATGGTTGCTGCAGCTAAGGAGCCTAAGTATCAAATATACCTGCCAATCTTTCTGAGGAAACCAAATTTTTCGAAAGGTGTTGAAAAAATAGAAGAATGTCCTGGCATATTGAACCCAAACTGTCCTCTCCACCCCGTAACGTGTCTTGTCCGCTCTCTCCAACCTTACCCGCATGCAATACCCCTCGTGTCCCTCGCACACCCCGCCAATCCCGCGCCAACCTCAACCTACTGCACCCCACCAAGGAGCCCCGCCACTTGCCGATACTCCCCCGTTACACCCCGTTCCACCCTCTTCTTCGACCAATGGCCCCTCCCTACGGGCAGGCACCCATTCCGGCCACACCATACTGCTACCCATTCCAGCCTCTTGCAACTCCCTAATTCTTCCACCACCAAGTATTTCCACTCCGTTCCTACTGACTCCCCCCTCCTACCCTATCTCCCTCCGCTTGTGCCCCAGTACCCGCCTCCATCGCACTCCCCCACCCTGCACGGTCAAAGACCCCCTACCGCTTGCGTCTGTGGGGGACGGCTTCCCTCCGATCCGGACCAGCGCTTTGCTCCGACTTGAAACCACTCTTCACTGGTTCACTTTCCTATATTTGCTTCTGCTTGGTCCACCCCTACGTCTTTCCTATCACCTCCTTTTCCCCTTCCTTCCTCCCCTCTCCACTATGATCCACGGAGATATGTTTCTGTTGGTGGTTGACTATTGAACTGAATACTCAAAATGCTACCAGGGGGTCTGATCCTCTTGGACGGCCCTGAGGTCTGCTGAGTGCCCCAGGGTCTGCCCGAGCATCTTACAGGCAGAGTCCCTTCTGGTTATTTGACGTAAACTGTCTGAGCATGGCGTGAGCATGCAAGCGTTTACAGGCTCTACAATGCAGTAAGTAGTGTAGAGCAATGCATTGTACTTGAACCAGCAATCAGAGCATCTCTGGGTCAAGTTAAAAGAGTTTGTATACCAATAAAAAAAAAAAGTTTAAAAACTAGAATAAATAAAATAAAAATTTCACTTTCCAATACAAACACTTAAAGGGAACTACACCACGAATCCAACTATAAAAGGTAGATCGGGTGGAGTTGGATCACTAGGACGTGAGGATAGCCCTTTTAAGGGCTAATCCTCACGTCTCGGCACTTTTTCGAAACTTTATTAGATTTATATGAAAGTGTCTTATGAGGCTACTGGGGCGTGGAGTAGCCGCATTGGAGGTATACACAGGGCAGCCATCCTACGCCCCAGTTAGCCTCTTTTCTGCTCTACCACAATTCTTTGGCGCGCCAGCTCCTCGAGCTCCCCTCATCTGGACGAACCTGCCGTCGGCGCATGGCAGAACAGCAGGCACCGCCGCTGCCGATCACTGCCGGAGGCGCACAGGCACGGACCTGTGTATTCTGCCCGTGCACAGACGTGCAGAGGTGTCGTACTAGCTGCGTGCCGAAAGATTGTGAGTAGGAGAGAAAAAGCGCTCTGGGGCATGGAGTGAGCCGCCCGTGTAACCTCAAATGTGGCTAATCCACTTCTAATAACAGTATTGGTGAACCGACAGTGGGGGACGTGAAGATGATACTTAAAAAGGGCTATCCTCACATCTATTGATCCCACCTACCACCAATCTACCTTTATAGGTAGTCGTTGGTGGTAGGGTTCCCTTAGATGAAAGTATAAAAACACAAATACACAACCCCCACCCACCATATTGGTTCGGCTGCTTCTGGTTACAATCTGCATAATAAAACAGAATAAATACGGCCCTGAACAGTAAACGAACATGAAATAAAACGACCAAATAAAACTTTCCGAAAAAAGAACATAGTTTAATTTTTAATCTAACCAAATGCTTTAAAAGTGTATAAAAAACATGTTACATACTCCAAATACTAAAAACAAAACTCCTCTCACAAAAAAGAAGACCTAACCAAATTTTCCTGTAATTTCTATGTATGGTGAATGCCCAAAAGAAAGCAACAAAAACTCTACCAAAATTGATGATTTTTCTTTCCGCCACCAACATAGCGTTTATAATATATCACTTAGTAATAGATGCCCCAAATAAAAGTACCAGAAAAAGTGCATCTCTGGGCACCAAAATAAGCCCCTAATATAGCCACATTTTAAAAAAAAGAAACAAAAATTTATAGCCGTACAGTTGACAATGAACAGAATCTACTATGGTTGGCGCTGCTCGCCATCGATGCCCGGCTGTCTGCCCATAAAGCTTTTACCACCACTTATGGGGGATCAGCCACAAGAAATTGGATATAAAACTTTGTGGAGCCTTTGTATTTAATCAATTGCAAATGTTGGTTTTTCTGCCCAACGAATGGTATTCCAACGATTTACAAATTGTAGGACTGTACCTCATTTGGTTTTAAACCTTTATAAACACATCTAAAGGTTAACATTAGAGATGAGCGAACAACTCGGTCCGGAGCTTGAGGCTCGTGTCTGAGAATTAGAGTACTCGAAAAACTGCTCGTTGATAGGACAGAATATTTGCCCCGCTCGAGAAACTGGCATCTTCCGCGTTTTGCTTGCGGCCAGAAAACAGAGGCCAATTCAACAGACCCAGAGGACTCTGACACTCCACCCAGCATGACGTGGTACCCTTTACACGTCAATAGCAGTGGTTGGTGGCCAGATCAGGTTGACCTGGAATTAGCTAGCCCCTGCCCGCGCTGCCGGATAATTCTGTGTCTGGATGCCGCTAGGGAGAGAGTGCGCTGGT
Source organism: Engystomops pustulosus (assembly GCA_019512145.1). NCBI lineage: Eukaryota > Metazoa > Chordata > Amphibia > Anura > Leptodactylidae > Engystomops > Engystomops pustulosus. The sequence goes on from CM033643.1 coordinate 54,263,781, forward strand.
CAGGAAAGCGTTAGGCTGTTCTATTTAGAATTAGTGTTAGGCAGAGTGATTATACAAGAAACCAACAGCCCTTCTTAGGGCTACAATAACGTTATACATTTTTTTTTGTATTGCGCTATACCAGTATGGTGAGAATTTGCAGGGGACTTGCTACGTGGGTTAGCTTTAGTGACACATATCCACCAAGACCGAAAGTGGGACAATTATTCAGGGGTTTGAATCCTAGGCACCAAGTCTGCCATCTTTTTATTTTACGTTTATTTTTTCGATAAACTCAGGCGTCATCTCATCTGGCCATAGACAGTGTGCTCATACCGTGCTAGAAAAAGCCATAGGACGAATCAACGGTTGATTAGGCCTACATCAGCGTTATATATTTGATTATGTGATCTGTGGTGGTGGGGCTTGAGTAGGCATCACTACATATTGGGAGGAATTTGCAGTGAGAGACTTGCGACCGTTGTGTTAGCGCTTATGTGACGCAAATATCCATCGCAAAGAGCCGAAGTGGGACAATTGTATTAGGGTGGAGTGATCAATAGCACAGTGCTGCCATTTACTTTTATTTACGTTTATTTTTCATAACTCAGCGTCATCTCATCGGCATAGACGTGTGCTTTATGTTGGCAGAAAATAGCCATAGGAGAAATCCAAACGGTTCTTAGCCTACAATGCGTATAATATGTTATTTCATGGTTATATGTGGACTGCTGTGGACTTGCTGTAGGTGCTCTAATACACAATATTGTGAGGAATTTGCAGTTGAGACTTGCGACCGTGTGTGTAGGCTGGTGACGCACCATGATCCATCGACAAAGACCGAAGTGGGACAATTTATAGGGGGTGGTGGATTAATTAGGGTCACAGTCTGCCATTTACTTTTTATGTTACGTTTATTTTTTGTCATAACTCCGTATCTATCTGGCAATATGCTTCATCTTTAGACATAGCCATAGCATGGTAGCATCGGTTGTTAAAAAAACCAAAAAAAAATACATAGGAATACCCACAACAAAGTTACAGAGCAAAAATAAGTGATAATTTCTCATTTCATGTTGATACCTGTGAGGGCTAGGGCTACTTGCTAGTGCATCACGGCTGTGAGGATTGTGCCGTCAAAAGTGGCAGCGTGTGTTAGCGCTAGAGGACGCCATAGTCCTCGAAGACGGAAGGGAGACAATCCACGTGGATGTGAATTGAGGCCAGCTGCCAGGGAACTTTGCTCATAGTTCTATTTTTAAAACTCAGCGTCATTATCTGAATCACTAGCAGTGTGTTATAGTAGATTTGAAGGCCAAGAATAGGCAACAGGGATCGCGTTTGGTTAAATAACACACAAAAACTTCAAAAACAAAAATGTCAAAAACATTAAGTTTACACTTGCAGTCTACCTGTCACCGACAATGTGAACTCCCCGACTGACTCAGCTCTGGCCCCGTTTAGGGGCTGCATGGGACGCTCAATTACACGGGTTCCAACCTGCACCCCACTGGTCTACCTCGATGGTCTCTGACCCTGCCCGGTGCGTCATCGTCGAAGCAAACACATGATGTGCTACGATTAAACCCCACGCGGCCCCTACGCGACATCGCCCATCATGCACTCACTACCCCTAATGCCATATATGTACTGGGACCACTCGTGGTCGCTAGTTTTGAATCTGTCTACTCTCATACAGTCTGCAACACCGGGGTAGATGTGTGCATGCCGAACCGAATGCCTCCGAGACATGTCACCCAGTAGCTTCCTCGCGTCCATGTCACCTGATATGATCCTAACTCTCACCAGCCTCGCCCCCAGTGCCATGGAAAATTTGGCATTTGAACGGCACCAACTCTGAGGGAATGCTTTTCTGGACCCTTCCACAGTCACAAACCACTGGGTCCGTTGCTGACTGAGCAATTTTCCGTATGCCCGGTTTTCCACAGTCAAGTCTGTGGGTGATGAGACCTTCTTGACGTAGTGGAAGAAGGTGTGAAAGAGGTGTCCCAACGATGAGGAGACACGGTTGTCAGAAAGTGGGACCCAAAAGTGGTGTCAGGGAGGACTTTTGTGTCCGGAAGGGGGGAAAGAGCAGACTGAGGCCGGAGGGAGGATGGGTGGACAGGACCAACTGGGGTTGAGAGCCGGGTGAACACAGTGCTTCTGAGCGGAGGAGAGTCCCGACCAGAGCAACAGGTTGATAGAGGCAGTGGTGGGGCCTAAGCCGGAGAGGCAGGGCCAGAGCTGGTGCTCAGCGACCAATTGTTGCCGTAGTGCCCGGAGGGCTCCCGCGGCGAGGGCTAGATTTTTCAGAAGTCTGAGGTTCTTTAGGGAAACACAGCGAGACTAGAGCCAGAGGACGTGGTGTGCAACCTTTGCCAACACAGATCAGCAGGGTGGGGTCCCCAAGGTACACCTAAAACAACTATGCGCAGGCATAAGTAACCACTCAGAACAGCCCTTCCATCTGGCACACCATGCTCCCACATGTGTCAGATAGAATATGAAATCGACCCCTGCCAGACCCTAGCAAAAACCACACTCAGTCGGCATTAGACGTTCCATCGGCCGCCAAACAACGCTCTCACCCTCAGGTTCAGCTCTATGACCAGGGAGATGGAAGAGGAAAGCGGAAATAGGTGCAACCCAACCAGCACGCACAAGCACCTTAATGTCAACATATCCAGAGCATTGATGTAGCCTGGAAAGATGACTGCCTATAGGCTGGGGTGGACCGCGAGGCTTTCGCAACCTCATGGCGGACAGGCACGCCCGCGGTATTCGGTAGCCCAGAGCCACTACTTTTCCCGATGTGCCTACGTCCAGCACCTGCACCAGAACGTGTCAGGACAACATCATCCGTGCCCTGACCAACGCTGTTTGACAGGTCCACCTGACACGGACACTGGGACGAGTGTTGCCGGGAGGGCACTATATAGCGACGGACAGTGGGTGAACTTGGTGGAGTGAACTGGCGGAACGGAGTCTGTACACAAGCAGGAGTGGTCATATACTGCCGACGACACGGGATTGCGGTGGGTGCTTGACATACTCTCGCAGACCGTCAGGTCTTTCAGGCATACTAGCTCTCACCTTCCTGCACCAACCACCTCCCTAAACCGTTCCTCTCCGGAAACTACCATTCCTGTGGGATGGCGCCATCAGTCGGTAGCTTAGGCACAGCAGCAGTGCCGTCGCTAAGCCGACAGCAGTGAGCGGTGCTAAAAACTGCATCGAGCCTGGCGATAAAAGGACAACCGCCAAGAATACTTAGTAGGCATACGGCGTAGACTGATCTGTGGGCTGGCAGCGCTGAACCTAGAAGCCAGGATGGTGTGGTGTGGACCAGGCTGTAACGCGGTGTGGTGGCGGCTCTGCAACTCGGCAGACATGACACATGTGCCATGCCTGGCCAGTGTTTAAAGTTTGATAGTTCAGCTGTTCATCAAGAAACCCAATCTGTCGGATTTGACTCACGAAGGTGCTGCCGCATCTGTGCGCATTCAGGAAGTCCAGACAGAAGATGCTTCCACTTCAGGCAGCGCAGCGCCGTCCTCCAACTGCTCCCGCTCACGACGGAGTTGTCGACGTGCCCACGAGTTGTGAATTACATTACCATGTTACCCAGAGTTTACCAGCAGAGAGAGCGATTGTAGACTTGCCAGATGTCAATTCCACCGAAATGGTAGTCAGTCAGTCAGCTTCCTCAGAGTCTACAATGAGGGTGGGCACGCTGGATGTCTGATAGTGTCAGGCCTGATGAGTAAATTCGAGTGAGTCAACACAGCATGTGTCAGTAGCGATGCCGCCATCATCAGCCTCACCATCCGTGCTGGCCGTGTGAAAACACTCTCTGTATCAGCATGGAATGCGGAAAGCTTTGCGCACTCGTCACAGAGACGGGGAAGAAGATTCCCTTGTTGATAGCCAAAGCACCATAGGTCTGTTTCTCATCGGCATATGGAGGAGGGTGGAGGGGATGAGGAGGAGGAAGAGGAGGAGACTGGTAGGCGAGACCAAGATGGGCGACCATTGTTCAGTACTACACTGATTCAGCTGTTATGGGCAAAGAAGAAGAGGAGTGGAGAGTTAAGGAGGAGAGGAAAATGGACAGTCAGGGCCAGTTGAGGGGAGTGAAATTCGTGCGCGTTGGAACTCTGGCGGCATTATGGCAGATTTAGCTAGGTGCATGCCTATCCCGTGACCCTGTCGTTCAAAGAATTATTCCCAGCACCGATTACGGTGTATGTCCACTTCTGGACCCACTGGACAAGCAAAATCTTTCCATCTCATCCCGTGGAGAGGAAGGAGGTGAGAATGCAGAATACCAGCAGGGCCCTGGTGCACACGCTGAAAACGTATTCCTATTGACAGCGGCTAGCGGCAGAGCGTGTTACTTGCGGGACAAGTAGCGAGGAGAGTAGGCGAGCAGGTGGCAGCTGTCCAGCACTGGCAAGGGTCGCTTACGAAGGCGTTTGCAATTTATGGTCACCCCAGCAAGACCATGTCAACTGGTCCCCAGTCTCGGCGAGTAGGGCTGTCGTTTACAGAAAGATAGTGAGGGAAGTACGTAGCTGACAATACCATCGATCGCTAAATGATCACACAGTCCTACAACTACTGAGGTTTCAACCGTGGACTAGGTGGCATCGAAGGCGCTGCTCGCCTTGGAGGTCTCTTGCCTGCCCTGCCGCAGCGTGTGTCCGAGGGGTTTTCGTGCAGGCTGGTGGAATGTCATCAACGTAGGTAACAGCCTGTCGATGACAGCGTGACAGGCTGACGTCTTTAAGATGAATAAAGCCTGGATTTCTCAAATTTCCAATCTCCCCCAGGTGAAGGAAGATCAACCTGAATAAACTTATGCACTCCGCCTCCTATTTCTTCCTCTCTCCTCTTTGTACACTAAAGCGAAGAGGAACATGGCTATTTTTGCCAGGGCCAACTGGCTCTAGCTATAGTACTCTAGCATTAATTTTTCGGGAGGGCACTACCCAGGTCCTCTGTTTTTAAAACAATTTTTGGGATTTGCCGAACATAGAGGCACTCAATCTATTCAATTTTTCGGAGGGCCACCTACCTCTCCTCGTGTGACAAACTTTTTTGTTGATCTGCCACACATAGAGGGCACTGAATTCATATTTATTTTTCTGGTAGGGCCACCTAGCCTGAACTCCTCGTTGAAAACTTTTTTGGCTGACACTACAGGCACTATCCAAATTTTAATTGTCTCCATAGCAGCCTCCACACGTTGTCTCCATGCTACCTCCAACAAAGTCGTCCATATATGGCTTCCTCCATACATCGTCCCCTTATCAAAGCGTATGGGTCAGGCAGAAAATTTGGGTTGTTTTCATGGATTCACACATCAAAGTTGTTGAAACTGTGTCGCCACCTGCTGTGTTTCCACAACAACTTTGCAACTTATTAGACTTAAGCTTGGCATATTACATCTGTGTATCCAAAGTACTGCATTACCTCGGTATTATTTCAGCGCTTCCTTGCGCATTGTTTAAATTCACCCTCACCAGCCATATCCCAAACTTAATACGTACTCACAACTTGAGGGAGGCTGGGGACCGATCTGACCTGGGGCTGGTCCTATATGCCGACGCGCCGAGGACTTGCGGGGGCCTACTCGTCCCAGGTCTACAAAGGCTAATATACGACATCCCCTAAATCCGCGACCATTGCACCTCCCCACCTCCTTCCTCCGACAGCATCCGAATTCCCATCCGTGGGCAGGGCGCAAAAGTCGCTAGTACTAGGCACAGCAGCAGTGCCAGTCGCTAAGGGACAGCAGGCGGTGCTCAAAAATGCTCGAGCCTAGGCGATAAAACGCAACCGACCAAGAGTATTACAGGGCATTTACTCCACATCAATGTTTAACTTGTCGCACCTTTGCTGTGTAATCACAAAATATACTGCGAATTTTATCATTACGAATTATTGTCAGTTACGTGTGGCGAGTTTTGGTTTTGTGTGGTTGGGTTGGTGGTGTTTTGTTTTGTGGTTTTTTTTCCCGCATCTGTTTAAATTCCCTCACCCACCATATCCCAAACTAATAAGAACGATACTACATGATCTATATACAAAAGGTTCTTAGAAGTGCGTGTGGTGGAGTAGCCTTATGAGAATCCTGCGTACGTGCTGCAGCGGCGAGCGCCAGCGTCCATCCCAAGATTCCAACCTAAACATAGTTTTACACTTGCAGCACCTTAATCTACTAACTAGTTCACTGCCTTCCCATACTGGTCCCTTATCAACGAGGCTGTGTGTCAGGTAGAATTTCAGGTTGTTTCATCCAGATCAAATAGTGGATACTCGAGCCGGCTGTCGCTCGCCATGCTGGAGACATGGACAGTTGCAATCTAGAAGGGCAATGGAAGTCCCCATACTTGTCGCTCTTAATCATGTGATCTCTAGATCTCATGGCTGTGCCTCCCAACATGTCGTCCCTTATCAATAGACGAGCTGCGTCAGACCATTTTTGTCGGATTTGTTTCACCAGATACGTTTGGAACTTCGGTCAACTATGTCGCCACCATGCTGTGTTATCGAGAGCTATATACGTCAACCTTTTGTTCACAGAGGGAAATATTTCACGCTTTGCACACATCTTTGGTTCCTACTATCGTGCCACCCAATTGGTGTTGAAGCGGTCCATTTAGGGTATGTCGCATGGCCACTCTCTAGCTGCCGCTGCGGCCGCTGCCTCTGCAGCCGTTGCCCCTATAGTGTCGAGGCGTCATATTGGATGTTTTAAAGCTTATCTAGCTCATTCTGTCACTCTGTCTGGCATGATGTTCACCATAATTTTGGCATAATGGTGCGTTTAAGCAAGCATCAGAGGACTCATGCATGCTTGGCCCCTGCTGTTTCTGTCCATTTCCGTGGTGTTCCATCCTTTCTGAGGGTTCCAGGTGTTGGCCAAGCGTCCCTGATGCAGAGCCTTGGTCCCCCTTGCAAAAATGCTCGAGTCTCCATGACTTCAATGGGGGCTGTTATTCGAGACAGAGCATTCGAGCATCGGAAAAGGTTGTGTCTCGCAAAACTGAGTACCCAAGCATTTATGTCGCTCATCTCTAGTAACATACTCTTAAAAGTTGATTTTTCCATAGATGATTAGCTTGTAGTTTTCATAATGGGTTAATTTCAAGTCTATATTAGCCTCTACAGTCAATTAAAAGTTTGAGCAGTTCCCTCTAAATACAGGTTTTGCAATTCTCCAAATAATTGGCAAAAATGGCAAACAAATCTCAGTCTTATAAATTCTAGTAAAATAGATGCAATCTTAGAAAAACCATCCAACATTAGGAATATTGGGAATGTAAGCTAGTGAATTTATTTTGGGCGCTATGACTATTTCTTGAAATGTAGAGAAGTAAGAACGTTGCAAATGGAAGATTTTTTCAAAAAGTTGTGCCAAAATATAAACCGAAAAATGCAGCCAAATTTTAAGTTTGAAGTACAAGTTGTCATAAGAAAACAATCTCAAAACCCCTAGATATGTTAAAGCTTTCCACATCTATAATGGACAAATAAAAAAAAATGGATGGTCCTAGAGTCAAAATAGGATTACTGCAGGACGTAAAATGTAGAGTCCGAGAGTTAATACATTGTTAAGAATGTTTTGGTTGCATAATGGGATTATTGAATTGCATTCTTGATTTTATTTTGTGATGGCTGTACAATAAGCAAATGAGAATGCTTTACAGGCCATAATAACCAAAGGGCTCTGTGGAAGGTTTGAAGTTGTTTCCTAATTGTGTTTCCTTGTCACAGCAGAAGAAGCAGGTCGCATCTGCATGAGCGAGATGAAAAAGGACAGGCAGTATGCGACACAATGCGGCAAATGCGGATCATTTTAAAGAGCAGCATTTTGGTGCTCGAATGTGGAGATTCGGGTGCCGGTTGACGCCCAAATCGTCCACCGTGAAATAAAGCGACGCCTGTCTCTTTAAGACACACCGCGATTTGTATAAGGAGCAACGCAGCGCCTATCTGACTGCTGGCATGCTCCGTTCTCCACAGGGACCACCGCGGAGGATGAAGATGCCACGCTGCCTGGGTCTAGAGCTGCGGGAAGAGATGAGGGAAGAGCCACAGGAAGACTAGAGCCGCAACACCGTGGGAGCACTGCCTTGAGGTAAGTATAAGTTTTATTATTTTTCAGGACAATTATTATTTAAGATGGCTGATAGGCGGCTAATAACGCTAATACTTCTTATAAACCCGGGTAGATGTGGGTTGCTTCTATGGTATACAGTATATGCAGCCAGATCATTCTTGATAAAAGGGGAGCTGTTTACATTTATATGGGGGCAGATGTCTGATTATATAGGGGGGAGCTGTAATATTATCATGGGGGCAGATTCTGCTTATATAGGGGGAGCTGTATATATTTATATGGGAGATTCTAATTATATAGGGGGAGCGTATTATTATATGGGGCAGATTCTGATTACCGTAGTATTCCGGCGTATAAGACGACCTGGTGGATAAGACGACCCCCCTTACTTTTCTGTTTAAAATATAGAATTTAAGATATAGTCGCCGTATAAGACTACCACTTTCCAACGCAAACAAAACACCGAAAAAAAAAAACTGATTTGAATTTAACATGGTCGCTTTTTTAATTTAAATTTTATGACATGCAGGGATATAGGCAGGGAACTGTGCGCTCATAAACATAAGCATACAACAGACAAGATTCGCATCGTCCATTTAACTGATAACTGTACCATACTGCTTACTTAAATTTTTATTTTATTAAATCTTCCATGCCATGTACCGGAGTTTCCGGGCCATAGCCGCAACCGGAATATAAGGAGCATCAGTCGAGCGCCGTTCGATATGTAATAATTCCATATATAAGGCGCATCGGGACATAAGGAGGCAGGGTCCGGGTGCGTGGCGGGAGGTACGGGGTCGGAGGGGGACCCGACGGGACGAGACGCGGCGCGACGCGAGACGAGGTGCGAAACGCTGGGAAGTGTGAGCGCGGAAGGTGAGGGGGAGGTGGAGGGAGAATGGCTACTTACATAGGTCCCGCTACCGGAGAGCAGACTCAGCGGGGAACTTGCAGACGACGCCGGTAGAAAAGTGTCGTGCCGCGTGGTCTGCAGTTCCGCTTGGGAGATGCTGCTGTCTCCGGTGTAGGCGGGGACCTATGTAAGTAGGGGTCCGCTGCCCCTATAGGGCGCAACGGACTATTAAGGACGCACTTTGGATTTCCAAGGAAATCCAAGGCTTATGTGCGCGCTTTATAGCCGGAAAATACGGGTACTCAGAAGCGGGAAAAAAATCCAAGCAATGAAATGGTGAAATAACGCATTTGCGCCATTTCTTGTGGGGCTTGGATATTACGTCTTCAATGAGCACCCGAAATGACGATCCGACGCCTACTTATCTTTGGGTCGCGTAAGATACGGGGATTACCAAAATTTGGAAGGTTTTATAAGGTTTCATACATTACAAAAATGGAAAACCTCCGTACAAAAATTATTTTTGATTTTGCCAACTTTCTGGCGCACTAATAACGTTTTTTATACTTTGGTGTACGGATCTGTGGGTGGTTCATTCTTTGCGAAATTTGATAATATTTCAATGATATCATTTTTTGACTGTACGACCTTTTGATTACTTTTATAGATTTTGTTATATTTTTCAAAATGGCAAAGAAAGTGGCATTTTCGAATTGGGCGCTATTTTCCGTGACGGGGTTAAACGCATTGAAAAACCGTTATTATATTTTGACTAGATCGGGAATTTTGGACGCGTCGATACCTGATGTGTTTATGATTTTTACTGTTTACTTATATTTATGTCGTTCTAGGGAAAGGGGGTGAGTAGAATTTTAGGTTTTTATTTAAGTTATTTTTTAAATTTTTTTTATTTTATGATACTATTTTCAGACTTCCCTAGGGTACTGTAAACCTAGGTGCTCTGACGATCCTACCATAATTTATGCCATACGACGGATATGGCAGTTAGTATATGAGCTTTTCATCATCAGTCAGTACAATTGCTATTGCCAATGGTAATGAAGGGGTTTAAAAACGAAATAAAACGATGACGTCACGGGGAGCGGCGATCACACGCTATCACGCGGCGATCACCGGCAGCCCACGCTGTGAAAACACCAGCGATCGGTGCGAGCACCGATGCGGGTGTTACCGGTAAGCCTTGCTAACTATTGCAGCAAAGGGACTTACTGGCCATGGAGAGGGTCAGCCCGTGAGCCCTCCTCCATTTGCAGCGCGACCGACCACGCCGTGAATACACAGCAGGGCGGTCGGGATTAGCGGCGTATAAGACGACCCCAGAGAAGACAGAAGATTTTTCTGTCTTCAAAAGTCGGAATATACGGTATATTGGGGGAGCTGTATATATTTATATGGGGTAGATTCTAATTATATAGGGGGAGATGTATATATTTATATGGGGAAGATTCTGATTATATAGAAGGGAGCGGTTTATAGTAGTATTATATGGGCAGATATCTGATTCTAGGGGGAGCTGTATTATTATATCTCTTTGCCTTCGTAAGAGAGAGAGGGAGCAGATTCTGATATACAGGGAGGGCATATATATATTTATATGGGGGCAGATTCTTTTTTTTTCTTCGGGGGGGTATATGATTTAATATATGTGTGGCTGTATAAATGGGGGCTCTAAATATAATTAAAACTGGGGGGGGATATCTAATCGTATATATGGGCATGTAAATATAATTAAACCAGGGGTTGTGCATATGGGAGGCTGTATCATGTTCAAACATGAGGGGGATCTAAAATATGGGGGCGAAAGAATTAATTAAACTGGGAGAAATATATGGGAGCGTATATTTAATTGCGGGGTGAATAACGAGGTCTTAAAATATGATGAGAGCGGGCTTATAAAAAATAAATTATATATATACAGATATATCATTAATTAGGGGGTGCTATATATTACATTGGTCAGGGGGGGCAGGACACGAGTAAAACGATGGCGGAAAGAAAGGGGGGCCCACTCCGCGGGGCCCCCTCCAGAGCACGGCGCTCTCTGGCGGATAGTCGGACGCCACCGGGCAACACACCTCCGAGCAGGGGGGACGGCGTCGCGTGGAGACGAGCACAGAGGTCTGTAGGATGACGATGTCGGCCCCTTGGCGGTCGACGGCGGGGAGGCAGCGAGAGTCATCCCTCCCGGCCTCCTTCCCTGTCGCTGGGGTGAAGTGCACACGGCCGATGAACCGGCGGAGAGTGCGCCCCGGGAGGGATGTTCCCGGAGGGCGTGAGTGGGGCGGGACCGAGCGAGGGGGAGGAGTGGGGTCGGGGGGGGAAGGAGGAGGGGGGGGGGGGGACGGGAATGATTATTATAGGATACATAGATTACTGCATCATGGAGACCAATGAGGAGGGGACGGTATTAATAAATTTGGGGTGTTGTATATTGATTGGTGCTATGCATGCTATTAATTCTAGTAGAATAGCTTATATATAATGAAGGGTTTTTTAAAGTGTGGAGAGTGGCGGTCAGGTGGGTTTGGATGGGGGTATGATAATGGTTAATTTAGGGAGAACAGGTCTATACTGTTATAATTATACTTTATTACTGAAGTGAGATGTGACTGGTTAGGGCGATGGGTGGAGAGTGCTTCATGGAGCTAAGTATCCGAACGGAATTCACCTGTAATACGTCATGGTTGGAGACACCCAGAATAAAGTCATTCGGGAAGAGATTGTCAGCTATAAGGTTTACTAGATGCACGCTAATGACGATTTAGAGACCTGTAGTCAGGCAAACATTGTCAGTGCGATGTCTTGTGGGGATGTTAATTGTTAGTAAAGTTTCAGCATTTACTGAGACAGGTGGCGGACAATGAAACAGGAGTGGGGGCAAAGAAATCGAGGCCCTTTGGAGAAGAAGTGTTTTTATGCCTGTTTATCACAGTCTTAAAGTCAATGGTACTGACAAAATCTTTGTTTGACTAATGCTACGCTATTTTTGATACTTTTGTCATGCATAAGATGGACAAGAGATCTAGATATGCGTGTAGTTATTGGCAAATTATAAACACTGAAATCGATTCCTCCTTTTAATGGGCTTGAAATATGTTTATTCTTTAGTCATTAAAATGTTTAAAGCTAACATCTAACATTCATTTACGATATTATGTGTAGAAGCAGAGTTTTCAGCACAAAAAATGTGCTGAAAAAGTTCCCTGGCTTATACACGAGTCAATGCAGAGTAAAAAATACCTAAAAAAAGTAATCAACTTATATACTCACCCTCCGGTGGCCCCGATGTGCAGCGCTGCTCCCCGATGTATGAACGGCTCATCTCTTGCTTCCGCGCCCGTCTGCTTTCTTTCTGCTAGGTGCCGCCAGTTGTTCCATGGGCGGCGCCTAGTATGACGTCAGCATCGGGGGGGGGGCGGCCTTTTCTTAGCATTGCGCTGCCTGCCGGCGGGGGAGAGCAGGGCGGCGCCCCAGCAGAGAAAGGAGACAGGGCGCAGAGAAGCAAGAAGAGGAGCCGCACGGGCATCGGGGGAGCAGCGTGAACCATCGGGGCCACCGGGAGGGTGGTGCAGTATATACAGTTTATTTATTTTTTTAATGCTGGGCAGGGCTGTATATACGGGGGTCAGGAATGTTACTACTGGGGCAGATGTTACTACTGGGGGACAGGCTGGGGTGGCTGTATATACTGGGGGCAAGCTGTATACTAAAGGGGGTGCAGGCTGTATATTACTGGGGCAAGCGTATACTACTGGGGGCCCTGTATATACACTGGGCAAGCATGTATACTACTGGGGGCAGCTGGCTGGGCAGGCTGTATCTACTGGGGGCAAGCTGTTATCACAAGTGGAGGGCAGGCTGTAGTCTACTGGTGCAAGTGGATATAATCTGGGGGCAAGCTGTATACTTAGCTGGGGGCAGGGTGCGTATGATGACGTACTGGGGAGTGGGCGATACAAGGCGTGTTTAAGGGGGCTGGCTGCTATACTACTGGGGGGGCAAGATGGGCAGGGCTTGTGAACCAATGCATTTCCCAACCTCGGCTATACTTGAGTCAATAGTTTTCCAGTTGTTGGTGGGGTAAAATTAGAGGGGTTCGGCTTCTACTCCGGGTCGGCTTATACTCAAGTATATACAGTAATTTAAAAAGGGTTAATTACAAGTTATAGAAAATAATTTGTAATATGCTTAAAGGGCATATTCGGGATTAGAAGTCTGAGTCAAACCACATAATGCTATAAATAAATGAATATAACCCAAAAACTCAATTCATTAGTCACAAAATGAGCTTAAATAGTTAGATTTTTATGATTCACTAAGATTGCTTGGCCTTATAAGATAGGCAAAGTTATCACCAAGATGGCCGCCACTGGAGCTACAAGTCCCATAATCCTTTAGTTCTCATAAACTCCCCCACGCCAGAGCATTCTTACTTCTGTGACAATTGTATGGCAACAGGCATTTGTCTGCAAAGGGCGAGCAAAATTTTAAATAACACCTAATTACATATAATATATTTAAGGAACCATTGTATATGGAATTATTCTAGTCTGGAAGGCCCCAGTTATGAAGAATAAGGCTGTGCACCAACAGTAAAAGTATTGATTTGAGTTGGTAAAAATTCTAATTGGTTATGCTCATTCTCCACCCCATTTTCATCAATGTAGATTACTAATTTATAGCGTCTAGCACACTAAGATATAAGTTTAGCACACCTTTGTAGTTGGCGGAATTAGGTCAAAAAGTAAGGCTTAAAGGTTTTTCCACAATCAATAAGATGTAAAAAAAACTTTTGCTTATTATCTTTATTACCTATATGCAAAGTTCCCTTGCGGCCCTCAGTCACCTCAGACTGCAATGGCTGCTTCTCTGCCTATGCTGAAAGCCCTGTGAGTCTGTACTTTATTTATAGTTTGATTATCAGTCGGTTATATAGGGAGGGGCTTCATCATCATCATCGGGAGAAGAGGGTGTCAGCGGACATGTGGAGCTGTAACTATGGTTACGGCTAGTACATGTCCTTTACGGCCCACTGGGTGAATGTGCTTCCTGCCCAGCCACACCAACGACTTGAACAGGAGATGCCGCTTTCTCCTTCACGTTGATAAACTACTGCTCCTGCACCAATGTCCGCCTCTTCCTTCTCCACCACCACCTCAGCCTCCACAAGTCTAAGTGCTGCTCCATAATCATCAGCAGGGCACAGCGGTGTCACGCAGTTCTACTCCTGGTTTTCCTAGGCAAACAAAGTCATACAGGGAGGAATTGCTCTGCATCATGCAAGAAAAAATCGATGTGGGGCTTTCTCTGCGACAACTTCAAATCGGAACCATGGTGACAGACAATGGAAGGAACATGGTGTCCACGCTACACTGAGGAGGGATGGTCCATGTGCCCTGAAAGACATCTGAAAGACATTCTAAAAATGGCCAGGAAACTGTGCATGCACTTCAGCCATTCTTATAAAGTCAAGCACACCCTCCTCGAGTTGGAGCTGCAGAGCGGCCTCCCCAGGCATAGGCTGATATGGGATGTTTCCACCCGTTGGAATTCTAGCCTCCATATGTTAGACCATCCTGTATGAACAGAGAAAAGCCATTAATGATTTTTTGATTATGCAAGCGGACAGGAGTACTCCCCTGTGTAACTTTGATGTCAGCCACTGGCAGCTCATGCGTGACAACTGCCATTTTCTCAGGCCCTTTGAAGAAGCAATGCTATTTGTCAGTCGCCAGGACTACTGGATGAATAACTTCATTCCACTGCTTCATGTCCTGGAACAGATGCTGCAAAATCTGTCTGGTCAGGGCATTGCAGAAGTGGAGGCTACATCTCATGGCGACATGAGTCCGGTGGGGCCTGAACTGGAGGAGGAGGAGGACATTGGAGCACAAGCAGAGTCTGGTGAAATTAGTGGTTTTTCTACTCAGGTGACAGGAGAGGAGGAGCAGAAACATCCAGAGGAGGTAGAAGATGAGACAGATGATCCAGAAGCACCGTGGTAATATACAGTGAAGATGGTGTCTGGGAGTCCCTCAGAGTCACTAGCACAGATGGCCCACAGCATGCAGCTTTGCCTAACAAGTGACAGCAGAATAGTCAATATCCAGCATAGGGATGGATCTCCACCTTCTTGGACCCTCGCTACCGGTCTAAAATAGGTGACTTTTTTCCATCTGCCGAGAGGGGGTATCAGCTGGTGTACTATAGAGAAATACTGTGCGGCATTGTCCATCCTCTGTCAGGTCTGCCAGCGGATTCCTGTCAGTCATCACTCACGTACTACTGCCATGGCTGCTGTGGGGAGATGCGGGAGGAGGAGCAGTAGCAGCTCCATCAGCAGCAGCTTAAGTCTGGAGTCTTTAATGAGCAGCCTCCTTTACCCACCTGGTGAGGAGGGTATCCGCCACCAGCAGCAGCAGCAGGACATGGAAAAGATCCTGAACCAGCAGGTGGTGGTCTACTTGGACAACACTCTACCACCCCACGTAGAGGATACCCTGGACTACTGGGCAGCCAAAATTGATGCGTGGCCACAATTTGCAGTTTATAGTAGAGAAACTGTCCTGCCTGGCCAGTAGTGTGGCATCAGAGCGTGTGTTTAGTGCAGCGAGGGCCCTCGTTACCCCAAGGAGAACCCGCTTGTGCACCTGTAATTTGGAGAGACTGACCTTTGTCAAGATGAATCAGGCATGGATCGGCCAGGATTTCAACATAGCAATGCTTTTTGCATCAGATTATATCAGCCATGACGCTTCCCCCAAATGTTGAGAAATAAGTCTGGATTCTAACTACCTGCCTCAGCCACTATTCTGATGCTGCCACCTGCCTGATGCCACACATCTGCTGCCAGTTGCTCCATCTGCCTCCCACCATTTACCAGGGACTGGACTTGTCACCTACCTCCATACGCTGCAGGCCATTGTACCACTTTCTGACTTCTTGCTGCTGCTGCCGGCACCTCCACACACACCGTGATTTTGCCACTCTTTGACCTCATGCTGCTGCTGCCACCTACACACTCTGTCATTGTGCCACACTGTGCCCTACCATGTTGCTGCCATCACCAGAATTTGTTTACAGCAGAAAGGGAGGGGGGATAAAGAGTTGGGAATAGAAAAAGTTGTGAGTGTATGAGAAAATAAAATATAACTTTTAATTCATCCTTAAAACCATATGTATGATTTTGCCATAATCAGTGATTTTACTAGTATGTCATTATTTGTATTGTCATACTTTATCCAGGTCTAGTCAGATGTATAATAGCATCCGGGGATATATTGATGGGTAGGGGTCCCCTTTTCCTGTCACAATCCCCCCCCTGTTGTTTTTAAAGAAAGTTTCACCACTTAATCTGGTGGAAGCAGCAGTGGGACAGGCTGTGTGTCACAGATCGCGGAGGACACCAGCAGTGCCGCTGTCTTTCACAGCGCAGCACTGCACATACACCGGCTGTGATTGCCAGAGAGGAACGCGGCATGAGTCGCGACCCGTCGCGTCTCTGCTAGCTGCAGCCGCGCTGTCAGGTAAGTCCCAGCGACTGGGACTATCGGCTGAGATAACCTCTCGTCGCGCTCTCTCCCCGATCCTACTCTGAGCCCAGGTGAAGATACTGGCACTGTCCCTCTGATTTTATCCCTATACTATGGCCATGGATACTAAAGATATGTCCCGATACGTGTTTCACCAGGATTACCCAGCTTTTTCGGGCGCCTTTTATGTTGAAGTCCGTGATTGACAGCTTCATTGACCAATTGGGTCTAACTGTTAATTCAGTATGTGAAACAAAGTGGCGAGAGTTTATTTATTGGGAATTAATCTTGATATAGTTATATGTTCATTAAGTATTGCAAAAGCAGTTTGTTTCCTGTTTCTATTAGGTTTTGTAATGGAGCAGGTTACTACTCCAACTTTTTAGTTATAGTGTAGATGGCTGGCAAATATAACAACACTCTTATGTTCTTTATAAGTATTGATCGATTAGCGTTCTTTATCAGGGATAGGGATGTTTATCATTCTCTTTTATCATTAATTAGTTTTACGTGAGCAAATTCTATTTTCATCCAGGCAGGGAACCTGATTATTCCTATTTCTTATACATGGAATTATCCTATCCTGTCTATAGGTGAAATTATCACTCTTATTCTTATTTTTTGTACATTACTGATGAAATTGGAGAGCGGAGGTTAGAGTAATTTTAATTATTTGATAGATACTGGTCTTTCTATCTATTTCCTTCTTTGGGACGTCTGTGACACTTTTCTAACTCTTTTTCCCCCCTCCCTTTCTGCTGTAAACAAATTCTGGTGATGGCAGCAACATGGTAGGCCACAGTGTGGCACAATGACAGAGTGTGTAGGTGGCAGCAGCAGCATGAGGTCAAAGAGTGGCAAAATCACTGTGTGTGTGGAGGTGGGCAGCAGCAGCAAGAAGTCAGAAAGTGGTACAATGGCCGGCAACTCTATTCTCCGCCCTCCCTTTCTGCTGTAAATAATTTCCAATACGTGGTGCACACCGTGAGTGTTTCCTAAAAGTGAACACATAACCACCAGAATTTGTCATTGTGCCACACTCTGGCCTCCTGGAACTGCTACTGCTGCTGCCCACCTACACACACTGTGATTGTGCCATTCTGCTACTGCCGCCACCTCCACACTTTGTCATTGTGCCACTCTGTGGCCTACCATGTTGCTGCCACCTCCAGAATTTGTCATTGTGCCACTCTCTGACCTCATGATGCTGCAGCCACCTCCACACTCATTCTGCCACTCTGTGGCCTACGATGTTGCTGCCACCTCCATAATTTGTCAATGTGCCACTATGGGGCCTACTCATGCTTCTGCCAACTGACTGCTGTCTGCCTGGAACACCCTATGATTTTCATAATGCTGTTTTCACCCTCCATCGCTCTATGACATTGCCATTATGTTTGGTTTTCCCCTTCATTTCATCTGTCTGAAGGAATTAAAAGCTAGAGGATTAATAGCCAGAAGCAGGAGTGGATAACAAATGCAGAGGACATGCAAATATCCTATTTACTGGTCATCTCTGTTTTGGATCAACTCCTGTTTGTTTTTGGCTTTAGCAATACTGATGGATTATTGACCGATTGAAAGCAGACACTGATGGATGAAAAGAAGGGCAAAATGGGGGGTTTCTACATGTATCCACGTTTAACAGAACAGGTTCTGTAGTAATCTATGGAATCATCTGATGTCAGTTTAAATAGACTGCACTCTTTGATGTTATAGTGGGATCTTGGCCATCAGCTCAGTCCTTTCAAGCTGGCACAGATGTTACCTTGTCAGGCTGCATTCCCGCTTCACTTATTTGGTCAAGTTGGCCCCTGTAAATGCCCATGGAATTGAAAAGTTAAGTGATTCTAAGTGTGACGGCTGTCATATGTGTGTCATACTAAAACACAGCATTGTTTGAAGACTAAACCACGCTCCCCATGCATATTTAAGCATGGCACAATGTTCTACAACACCCCATATGCTCTCTGCAGTCAGGAAATGCTTGTTTTTTTTAACATGATTCGCCATGATTCGCCATGATTCACCCATCTCTAGGAACGAGTTCTCCCCAGTTCCCTATCAGTCCCTCCATCCCAGTCTGTGATTCTACAGTTTTTTTCTCTGTCTCTCTGTACCTCTTGCTGCAGCCCTTCCCCTACCTTGTCATTGGCAGTATCAGCTCTGCGCAAATAAGCTCTTAACCCATAGTGCTCACACAGCACAGGCTATAAAATTTGTGTAACTTGTTTACTTATGATTTTTTTTCAGTTATTACAAGCTCCCTGCTCCTTCATGTGAGAAAGATTTTTGTCAAACACTTTCAAAACATAAAATGCCTTAAAGGGGCATTCTCATCTGGGCACTTACATTCAGTTTCATTAATCTGCCATATATAAACATTTCTTCAATTGGATGTTATTAAAAAAAATGTTCCTGGATGAAGATAATTTCTCATAAATGTAACCATGTTGTCCCTTAGTAACGAGATAGCTTCCTCGGATACGGCCACGTCTGATAGATTGAGTGCACAAAGAAACAAAAGGTTATTGTATATAAAATGTCCGGGAGTTACTGCATGTCCTACAGCCGCCCTGTGGTAATGATCGCTTAATCCTGGTGGTTTGGCAGGACTCTATAGCGCAAGTCTACCCACCGCTGCCAGAGTGTGACGTGGTCGTATCCGAGGAAGCTATCTGGTTTCTAAGGGACAACATGGCTAGATTTATGAGAAATTATCTTCACACAGGAACTTTTTTTTTAATAACATCCAATTGAAGAAATGTTTACATATGGAAAATGAATTTAATTAAATGTAAATGCCCAGATGGGAACACCCCTTTAACTTTGGAATGAAAAGGGTAAGCAGCACAAAGCAGCATGGCATTGTTCTGTTTGTTTTTAAAGGGTTAATAACATATAATAATTTGGTAAAATCATTATAACTTTACAGTTATGCCTTAATACAAACCAGTCCCATTTAAGACATGGGGAAATGTGTATTTTTAAGGAGAATCTACCAACACGTTGAAGGAATGTAAGCCAAGCACTATTCCATGCTGGTATGTGCCCTTTTTGTCAGGATCTGCTTTTCTTTTGGCTTCTTAACCCAATATTAACTGCAGGTGTTGGCTGTGGGTGTTTGGAGAAGGCTCCCGGACTGACCTCTCCATACAAGATGAGCTTTTGCGGCATATTGCTCGAACTGATTGTAGGTGTTAACCCTGCAAAGTCTGCTGGCAAAGCTGCCAACTAAAGAGTTGTCATCGAGTGATGTGATGACATTGGGGAGCAACAATCTGTTGCCACGATAGCTTTGGAGTTATCTCATCTAGCAAAGATGACACTACACACAGCTACAGTGAAGTATGAAAAAGTTATTAGAGCCAGAAAATGGCAAAATGAAGAATATTTTTTGTACAAGAGATTTTAATTTTTGTAAATGTATGAATACATAATAAAACCTATATAAATTTGGTATCTCCATTATCATACTGACCCAAAGAATAAAGAAAACCTTGCATTTGGGGAGCACAGTGAAAGCTGTAGAATCCAATCCAACAAGAAAATGATGCAAATGCATTTTTTTCACAAATTTCACTATATTTGGAATTTTTTCTGCGTCCAAGTATAGAATATTAAATACGATAGCAATGCATTGTAGTATGTTGTGCAGACAACAAGCCCTAATGTAGCACTTTACATGGAAAAATAAAAGTTACAGATTTTTAGAGGTGGGGTGTGAAAAATGGAAACGCAAAAACAAAAAAAAGGCCGGGTCATTAAGTGCCCTTGTTTCTACAAAAAAAAAGCTTTAAATAATAATGCAAATGAGTCTGAAGGGCTCTAGGCTCTGTTGACATCTTTGAAGCTCAGAGCCCATCAGACTCATTTGCATATTTGTAAAAACAAGGTCCTAAGAAGCTAAAAGAAAATGAGGTTTTGTGCTTTGCCTTTTTTTCAATTTTTTTTTTGCTTTTCTGCTGGTCAGATGTGTCCTAGGAGCTTTTCCTTTTTAATATATCTATATATAGAGTTAAGGTCTTTAGTAAATTTGCAACTTTTTGAACAAAATTGTCAAGAGAGCTCCCCAAAAAGTCACCAACAGCTATAAGCTATTTCCTACATCTGGCAAGAATAGGTTTGTATCTGCAAAATTTTTTATTTTTATTTTTTTTACCAAGAGTTGCAACTTTCTTTAGAATTGGGCGATAACTCAGGGAACACTGCAGAAAACTTTGAAGGGAGATTGCACATGCGCCACAAAAAGTCCCAAAAAAATCAACAAGCCAAAACAACATGTGCCCCATAGTATTCTAAATTATTTATCTCCTTGGCAGTGCTGTGCTGGGAACTGTTTTCACTAGATAAAGATTATGTGGAGGAGCAAAAACTCTGAATAAGAGGCTGCAGCTTGGACTGGTTTGTCTTCTGGACAGCCAGACATTTTCTTGTAGGGGAACTTCCAACAAAAAGGTTGCACTGTAGGCAAAATGTTTCATTTTTTTACCAAAGCAAAGTTACTTGTATATTCTCAAGTGGTGCAACCATGGTGTATAAAAGAGACACTTTTACAGCCGATCTCTTCAGGGAGACATATTTGTAAATTTTGCAATTTTTTTAATGGAAATTATTCTTTGGCAAATAACATGAAAGCACATTGCTTTAATGTTGCCTACTTTCTTACAAACACTATTTTGCTTTTGCATTCTTCCTATTAGTAGGTCACAGTAGCTGTGAGAAATTGGTTATAATGGTCACATTTTGAGTTGACATGTTTTCACGTAAGCTGATTGAGCTAGGCGTAACTGTAGAGTTGGTGGAGCATGAGGAAATCTGTATTTTATGATACTGTAAGCTTTTCTAAAATATTTCATGAGGTTGGACAATTCCTTTAAGCTTTTATGTTTGAAGCAATGTCCTATGACATTTGTGATGGGATCACCACTGATGCCTTTGACTGGTTGCACTAAATGGTTTGACACTGGTAATGCGTAGATGTGTGGCAACAGTTAGAGAGACGTGGGTGCTCACCTTTGGGGATCCTGCTGCAACTTGCAATAAAGATATGAATGGAAACACTTTTTTTTAACAATTACTTAGGAGTGCTTCCATTGATATTTTTATTGACACTGGTTATGACAGCTAGTGAAGAGGGAACAGAACACTGGAAATACTAGAGCATGGAGATGTGACCACAGATTTTTTTAAAATGGGCAGCATAGAGAGGACATTGAATAATACAAATAACTGCACAAATTCCTACTACTGCATCTTTTCATGTTTTAGGTGATTTGGAAATATCAGCTGGAAATCAAGAAAATAAATTCCTTTTATTCCTAAGCGAGTCATTAGGATAGATTGTGAGAATGAATACCCTCAAATGAGTAGATGGAAGTTTCTTATGACCAATGAAGCGATATTGGGTAAAAGAAAATCAACTTTAAAGGGACTATGATTAATAGTGGTTGGGTTAGGCGGACCAGAAACCCTGAATTCAACAACAATGTTTGTAGCATATATACTATTCTTTAGATGGCCAATTTTATTTTTAAGAAAACGACAACGTCTTATGTGTTAGAATTTTACATTTTCCAATAAAATAGTACATTTGTGCAAGTAGTTAAGTTTATGAGAGAAAGACATAATTATGAACTATTCTCCTGTTTCAGAACAGCATTCACAATTCCACTGGTTGCAATTTGGAATAACAGACAAGCTTTTTAACAGAATCATTCTTTGCAGTTTAGTTGAGTTCATTTAATTCAATGAGAGATTAGATTACTCTATCATGTCTGGCGCAGAGATTATATTTCCCAGAATGCAAATCACCTTAGTGTGTTTTGTACAGACGTTGAGTTAACAAGGAATGCTGGGAGATTTCAACTATGATGTCTGAATAATTGTTATTGCTGCCCCAGGCTGTAATACAGGCTGTAACTTGGGATAAGCGCAAGTAAGTAATTTTCTGGACTTGCACATTTACTTGGCTTGTTATGTAGATTAATTCTATAAAGCTTTAAATTGTGTTCCATATCAGACATGCACAAACAATCCCTACTGCTCAACAAAATGTCCAAACATGTGTGCTTGACCATTACAGATGAACATATTTCATTCCATTTCTTTAATAATAAAGCTAAATATTCCATACTTAAAGTGATGTCCATCCAAGACAATGGAAAGACAATCTGCATCCCCCTGGAAAATCGGTGGGGTAGTGATCCAAAAACAATGGACAACCCCTTCCCGCTTAACACCAGAATCAGCAACAGGGAACAAACCTCCATAGTATAAATAAGTTCTCCAAAAAGACCAACATAACCCATATCATAACAACATTTAAGGGACTAAGAGGCCTCCTGAGGAAGCAACAAGCAAAACACGCATTGGGGCGAGAGGGAGATGGCAGCCGAACACTAAGGCATTTATCTCCATAAGAATGACATATGCATGCTTTTGGAAAGATGCTGGGTCCGAGTTTGTCCTCTCGGGTATGGCAGGGTGGACCACAAAACAGAGAAGAAACAAAGCGCAAAAAGATCCAAGTGGTTCTTTGTTACATCGGGTGTAGAGATAAATGATAATGACTCTCACCTGGTGGTAGAAGAATCTGAGCGTGTCAGTGAGCAAATATGCTCTTAAGTGTTTATGGGTATCAGGAGATGCTGGCAGCCACCAGATACTGTTTTGGTCCGTTCTCCCAGGATGATGGACCAACAAGCGAATACAATGCACATGGAATGGAAGATCTCGACGGTAACGGCGCTGCGACGACCAAAAGCCACAAGCAAACTGGAGGTAAACTTGCACTATTTTATTCGATCACTACGCGTTTTGGCCCCGGTCCGGAGCCTTCCTCAGGTGTAAAAGACATATCAGGTATTTTACACCTGAGGAAGGCTCCGGATCGGGGCTGAAACGCGTAGTGATCAAATAAAATAGTACAAGTTTACCTCCAGTTTGCTTGTGGCTTTTGGACGTTGCAGCGCCGCTACCGATGAGATTTTCCATTCCACATGGATTGTATATGCATGCTTTTGCTAATATTAGTCAGAACCTTAGGAGATCCTTTGAAATATCGAAGCATGAGAATGCATAGACTGCAATACAAAAAGATATAATGCTTAGCACTTTATTGTTTTATGCTGGTGTGTTCCCCTACCACTTGGGACCATTTTTATCATATGTAATTTTGTAGTATATTTTTTTAAAATTATGAAATAAAAATTATTTTATTATAAAAGTGATAAAGTTCCCTGTGTATTGGTTTTGTAAGATTGCTAAGTGGGAATTCCCGTGAGAATTAAAGGAAAAGGACAAAAATAAATTGGTGAAAATGTGGTTCAATTGTTCATCATTGAATCCATTCTTAACAATTAGTGAACTGAGAAATATTTTCGTAGCAATTGCCCTGCTCGGCATCCACTCGCATCTCTTCACACCTGAGGTCTCATTGTGGATGGTCAAAAACCACATATGAGTGTTTATACTCCAAAGTAAAAAAATAAAAAAGATGGCAACCCATGTATTTACCAAAAGTAGTTTAGTTTGATGCACGCAGCCCAGGGTCCTAGTGGGCAGTATCCATAGTCCAACACAGAAAAAGAGACAAGGCCACAGCATCCAATATGATGAAAAAAGGTTAAACCTTTATTCACACAGGCAAAGAAAAAACTGCAACGTTTCGATTCACCATAAATCTTTGTCAAAGACAATCTTTGCTTGACAAAGATTCATGGTGAATCGAAACGTTGCAGTTTTTTCTATGCCTGTGTGAATAAAGGTTTAACCTTTTTTCATCATATTGGATGCTGTGGCCTTCTCTCTTTTTCTGTCTACTCCAAAGTAAGAGTTTATGTCCTTGTCTAGAAGAATTCATAAATGCAAAAATACTGCCTGTATAAAAGAACATGTAAAACCATATTTTATTAAATATATCATAAAACTCTATATGCTGGAGCAATAGCTAGATAGACGTGGAAGCCAAACATACAATTTTGTAAAAAGGCTTGAATACACAAGAGACCACTACTCTCAGCACCTAACTAATCTGCAGTACTGCCGGGGTATTAGTTTACAGATTATTTGTGTACATCCACATCACACCCCCTATATCAGTGATGGCGAACCTTTTGGAGACAGAGTGCCCAAGCTACAACCAAAACCCACTTATATGTTGCAAAGTGCCAGCATGACAATTTAAGAAGTAACTTATTGATCCCTGCTTTATCACAGATTTTAATCGTATTGGCGTTCACCAATAGAAAGATGATGGAGAAATTTAGAAATTGTAGCTTTCCTCCAGGGTCCCTTGAAGAGGAAGAATCAGGGGACCCAGAGCAGGAGCTCCAATGACAATCCATCTCTATCCACACCTTCTTTCTCCTTCTGTAGTCCTGGCAGACAAGGATGTCACTTTAAAATAGCACTGAGCTTGGCACTGACCATGGTCCTGGGCTGTATTGTATCACAGGAGAAAGCCTTGAGTCCTAGCTGGCAAACTCTGTGTTGGGGTGAAGGCCTGGGTGCCCACAGAAAGGGCTCTGAGTGCCACCTCTGGCACCTGTGCCATAGGTTCGCCACCACTGCCCTATATTCAGACAAAATGCTAGTGAGTTATCTTATATTAAAATATGTATATTACATATATAATATGTAATAACCCCCTGTTTACGAATTTGTATGTTCGGCTTCCATGTCTATTTACGCTCCAGCATATATAGTTTTATGATATATTTAATACAATTTGGTTTTAAATGATCTTTTATTCAGACTGATTGTGGATGGGACAACCCACTTAATCACAAAATAGTATTATACTGTATATTTAGTAGTATATAGAGTAGTGGGATGCAACTATTTCTTCCCAGAGCAGTTGTTAAATAAGTAGGATCTTTACTAGCAATCTACTTGCTGCTTATAACTATTCCCTACAGGATGTCAAATAATAATGACTTTACCCTAGTCACTTACAGATCAGATTTTGACCCTCATGCCCTATATTCTGAGTTGCATCTTTATGGATATGTTTCTGGATACGCTTGGTACATGATCCTTCTTTATTTCAGCAAGTGGTATTTTTGGACAGCCTTCCATTTATCTCAATCGGAGCAGGATTTTGGCATATATTTTGCAAATAGAAAATCCGTGTCTAATTCCTCAGTGAGAAGTAGGCCTTATGTTTGGCATATGGAATGTGAAAATTTGCATTTCACTGAGTTGTACAGAAAAAGAACAATATGCACAGACTGAACTGGGTTCCCTATCGCATTTAGATATTTCTATCTTTTGGGGTACAAATATATCCAAAGCAATGAATATTCATTTTATCTCTGCCATGATAGAGCCAGCTAGACTCTGACATTCACCACTTACAACATAGAGCTACTGTAGTTATCTGCTATTTAGTGTGACATTGAGAATAATAATAATAATAATATCACTATTTATGTAGCAATAATACAAAGCTTGATGAATTACATGGTACTGATCCAAGAATAGATTAATTAACAAAAATAGTCATCAGTAGAAATATGAGGTGCTTGCCTGCAAGATCTTACAAACTATGAGAAAGATGGCAGAAATAAAACAATGGGGGTCATTTACTAAGGGCCC
This sequence comes from Engystomops pustulosus, assembly GCA_019512145.1. Lineage (NCBI taxonomy): Eukaryota > Metazoa > Chordata > Amphibia > Anura > Leptodactylidae > Engystomops > Engystomops pustulosus. Next base: position 54,289,900 of record CM033643.1, read on the forward strand.
AATTCGCATTTTTCCGACGTGTTACCCGAATATTTCAGATTTGCGCCGATTTCCCCTGAATTGCCCCGGGATTTTGGTGCACACGATCGGATTGTGGTGCATCGGCGCTGGCATGCATGCGACGGAAATCGGGGGAAGAACCGCCACATTTTTAAAAAAAAATCTGTCTCGGAGCTTGCACTTACCTTCACTCAGCGCGGCTTGGTGAACTCTAGTGCGTTCCGATGCTTTTCAGCGCAGCAGCGCCACCTGGTGGACGGCGGAGGAACTGCCTTAATAAATCCCGTCCGGACCTGAATCCAGCGCAGAGAACGCGCCGCTGGATCTCGAATGGACCGGGTAAGTAAATCTGCCCCAATGTGTTCATCTCATTGGTCCCTCGGTAGATATGGCTTCTGCAATACAATTGGGCAACGTAGCCTACTACAGTAGAACCCACAAACAGAAGATATTCAGCAGTCTCCAAGATTTTGAACACATATTGAGAGCCGGCTATCGAGTAAGCAAGCTATGATCACAGTGAAGTGCAGTCCACATGACACCTACGGGTGCTGCTTCCAAGTCAACAGGGGGTTTTGGTATGGTGGTAGGCCTAATTTTGGTATGGACAAACGGAAACGGAACACATGGAGGAGGGGCTATGAGTACTAAGTGTTACGTTATGCCGCACATACACTGCCCTTCCAGCTTATTTAGAATTTAACTGTCCTCCCAATTATTTAAAATATCTTGATAATATAATATGTTTAGGTACCTCTCTATGTACAGCTGGTCCCAACTGCACGCTCTTCATCCCCTACAGCTAAACCACGGGTATATTACACTGTTTGCACACTGGTAAAATTATCTGCATCATATTTTGTGTTTGTTGCTATAAAAGTATTCTTTTAAATGAACTTACTAGTGCAATATAAAAAATCCTAACTCAGAGATATGCGGCATATGACAATAAATTTCTCTCCCTTGTGAAGCTCTTGTCAAGCAACTACAAATTAACTGAAAATTGCCATGAAAATCCAATTTACTTGATTACCTCATTATACTTTTTATGGATTGTTTTTTTCATCTCTGACAATGAAACTGCAAAAGTAAAAAGATGGAAACTGTAAGAAACAGATGTGACATTAAGTGTCTTATTTTCTTTTAAGAAATCCAGAAGCTTCGTAAGGAAGAAGACTGCTCCGTATATTCCCTTTTAACCTCTATATTTTTAGTTTCAATTGCAGCTCTGCCATTGATAATGCTATCTTAGTTAAAACACATCTATTTTGTTTCTTCTGAACAGAGTTATTGGTAAAAATGTGAAACAATAAACAATAAACTTTGTGGAAGGGATCACTAATAGCTAAAAGTCCACATTTAACATGGTCACTGATGAGACCCACGCAGATCATGAGAATGGGGGTGCAACGGGGTCCCTCGTAACTCCAAGAGATGAATGGAGGCGGCGGCCATGCATGTTAGTTCTGCTCCATTCATCTCTATGGAGATTACAAAGATTGCCCCTTTAAGCACCATACTTTGTAGACGTATTCCTAACTTTAAAGTTTGAGAACTGGTCCAGTTCTGGTACCAAATGAATTTGTGCTTACTTTTTAGCATGGTTTCCCATTTCTTTTATAGCAGATGTGCAAAACAAACAGTGTAGAGTCCTGGCAGGAAGAAACTTCAATGAAATAAGCAGCAGCTTTGGAGAAACATAAGTTGTAAATCTTTAATCTAAAGTGTTAAAGACTATAATAGTTATAATTTAAAACTAAAATTTTGGAAAATGCCTGTTATGAGTTAAGGGTTATGATGCACTCCCCCTTCATCTTCGTAAATTATGGCCTTACAGAAAAGCCTAATTCAAACTTGGTCACAAAGCCAAATGTATTCCTCTTCCCCATGTATTACTTTGCCACATAAATAACAAATGCCAATTGGAGTAGACATAGGGGAAGATTCAATATGCCTTCTCTGCCAGTCTGCTTGCAGAGAAAGCACATGAATCTCCCCCTCTCCATTATATGTGCGCATGGTGACAGAGAGTGGGCAGGGAGCTGCAGCAAAAAACTAAATACTCAGTTCAGACCTGGTCTTATGGGTTGAACTGGCAGAGTTTGTGTCCATATCCACTAAAAGACCTCTTAGTGAATATGATCACAGGCCAACCGGGGGGATTTTTAACGCCTTAACCCCGAGGCCCATTTTCGTTTTTGTGTTTCCTTTTTTTAATCCCCACCTTCAACAATATATAACTTTTTAATTTTTCCATGTAAAGAGATATATGAGGGCTTGTGTTCTGTGTAACACATTGCACTTCATAATGACTGTATTTATTATCCAATGTTGTGTACTAGGAAGCAGGAAAAAAAATCCAAATGCAGTAAAAATGGTGAAAAAACATATTTGTCCCATTTTCTTGTGTGCTTGGACTTTATGGCTTTCACTGTGTACCTCAATTGACACATCTTCTATATTCTTTGGGTTGTTGCAATCATGGGGATATCAAATTTATATAGGTTTTATAATGGTTTCATACATTTACAAAAATTTAAACCTCCTGTACAAAAAAAAAATCTTTGTTTTGGCACTAATAACTTTTTCATACTTCAGTGTACAGACCTTTTTGTGGTGTCATTTTTTGTGACTTTTGATGATGTTTTCAATGCTACAATTTTTTATATTTTTCAAAATGGCAAGAAAGGGTCATTTTCAACTTTGGGCGCTATTTTCTGTTAATGGGTTAAACATCAATAATAACTGTATAATAACAGTCTATGAGACGGAAGACAAAAGTTTCTGATGGTGGCCTTGAATGAAGCAGAGACTCGAGAAATTTAACCCATTTCCCATTTACCAGAATGGGTCATGGATCCCATACACTCTTTGACTATTATCTTTTGTTTCTGGGCGTCTCTAAACACGTTGTTATTCTACTGATAAAACATGCTTCATTTGTTTTGATTTTCTTGTTAGGATTTCTTGATTACATTGCTAGCTGTTTTATCAGAAGATGGCAGCAAAACCTCATACAATCACAGCTCAGGTAAAATTCTTCCAAAATGTTACCCAAAAAGTGCACTCTTTATTTTTTCCTAGTCTTTGTAAATAAAAATTGTGGTTGAACAGATATAAATGACATTTTGCTTGAAACCTGATTGAATAGCTCCAATAATTCTAATATGTAAACCAGTGAGTTTGATCCTTACGTATTAGTTTAGAAAGGAAATCCATATGTATATTCACAGTTGTTATATCTTATTGTGTAATGTCTCATATCATGCATCTGAGCCATAAATAGTATGTTGTTCTTTTCACAATACTAATTGCTATCCATCTGTTTTTTTCGGAGAACACAGACCCAAGACAGCTATAAAGATTCACATTTCTTGCAGTCACTGACAACATCATACCTTTGGATGCTGAGTCTACAGTCAATTGGGGTTTGAGAACCACATGTAAATGTAATATTTTGGCCAAAAATTTGAATCAGCCATGAATAAGGGATCAATGGAAATTCTAATGAGCTCATGTAATACAGATCTGTGATACATCTTTCTATCTGGAAAAATACTGAAGCACGTATAGTAAAGTGAATTTTGGAAATCCTTGTAGTTGACCCTCCACTAATTTGACATTGACATTTTTTTTCTGAGAATGTGGATTTCTGTAAACCCTATTGAGCCTATTTATTTTATATTTAAAAATTTATTGTCAGTGGTTGAAATGTATCATTTCCGTTAAGATGCCGTTTTGGAGGTGAGAAGGCACAATAAAAAGTTTTTACAATTATCTAGTTGCGGATTTTTAGGTCAATACACAAAATGTATATAAAAAAAATTTTAAAAGACAACATTGCACTTCATAAATAAAGATGATAATGGTTATTATTAACATGGGAAATGTAGGTACAAGTCAAACCTTGTAGGGTTGGGTCCCTGAACCTAAACTCGCACTTCAATTAGAAGTTTGAGTTTTGCCTTCAGATTCACCTGGAAAAGTTGGTTGATAGCTTTTTGCACTCTCTGCAAATGGTAATGGTGGATGTTTGCCGCCATCTTCCCCAGGATTGTCTCACCCCAATGATGTGATGCCATTTAAATGTCCAATGACATTCAAATGCCACTGGAGGTTTTGCAGCATTGAAATTGTTAACACCCTTTTGTTGGTAGTGTGTTCTTGTTCAGGTGGCCAAAAGAAACTTTTTTTTACAGTTCCGTTTGAGCTTGCCAAACCCCAGTGGGTCTGCTTATCTCTACTGGTAATACATGCAGATTCACCATATGTATATTTCTGATAGCAAAAGACAAAAGAAAAGGGAAGCAATAGATGTGCAGCCCCTTTCAAGGAGTTGTGAACTTCCCCTCAATTACTCAATTCATTGGGTATATTTATAGCATATGATGGGCCAAATGTAAAGTGAGAACCTACAGTACTATATAAATTCTATGTATTAATTATAATTGACTGAATTTGAAGTGCAAATTCAAACAATTCCAATGATACCTTCTTTGATCCTAAGATCCATTATTGTATATCTATTAGCCCTAAAATCCTCTCCAGCTTCTCCTGAATAGGGTGGGCACTTACTGGTTGTGATATCGGCTAAGGGAACAGCTTCCCTCACTTCCCATAATAGTGAACACTTTGCAGCACCTGCACAGGCAGCCCAGGGAATAAGGACACAAATAAATTCAATGTCAGTTTTACATACTTACAACATGCATTACAGTTACAGTGATTTGTACACATACTTACATATACACACCTTTGCACTTTTACACAGAGATTGTAATCAGATGTAGACACAACTTATTATGCTATGGTGGATTTGTCACCCCGGATGTTCAGCATATGCCATCACTCTTCCCTGTTCCCAGGACAGTGGGGGAGGGGGGAGTACAGAAAACAATAAGAAAATGGCTGCTGACATGTTGGAAGATGGAGGAGACAAAGCAAACACTGGAAAGTAAGGCTTCACTCTGCTGTGATTAACCTGGAATGATATGCAGAGCAGCCTTCTGGAGGATAAATTGGAAGGACTGTGTGTGGGAACATGAGGGTAGGCTGTATACAAGAGAGAGCATATATGCAACTCAGCTCCTGGCATCCTGTTACTATAGGGCAGATGCTCTGGAATGAGCACAGTACATAGCCACAACCTTTTCAATACCTCTGTGACTTGCTGGCAGGCTGGCAGGGAGCTAGATAAACTTTTTACAACTTTTAAGAGGGAGTGTAACTATTAATTTCAATTATAAAAGTAGATGGGGAATAGTATTATAAAGACTATGGGAACCTGTTATTAGGTGTAAATGTGTGTCTGGAAGACAGGTTTCCTTTAAGCCATAATTTGTGCTAGATATACGGTTTTTAAATGCAAAGGGTAAACCCACCAAATATTGATTTCTCATTGGTTCCTTTACTTACATGCACTCTGATAGTATTGTATATTACATTATTCGTGCATCTTATTAGATTCCTGATTTAATAATTCTACTAAAAACATTCAGATTTAAATAGTTCAATGAAAAAATGAAAACATTGTTTTGATAGAAATAAAAATATAGATGAATGTACAGAATGGGACATTGTAGAAAGCTGCTGTCTAGCTTAGTATTTTGTTAGCATCACATTATTGTTTGCCTCACAGTTGCTTAGCTTTTGCTCAATGTGAGACATTATATATTTTTTCTCTTCTCCCTCACAGTTAAAATTCATTTTAAATACAATGAAAAGAACAACTGTAAATCTTCTACTGTAAATTAGAAAAGATGTCTCAGTTATTCTAATAACATGGCTGCGGTTGTCTACCAGCTTTTACATAGCTGCTATTTTCTTCTAACATAGTGGGGCACATTTACTTACCCAGTCCTGCGTGATCCCCGCTGTGCATTGTCCGATGAGAATGAACTTTGCCGTGGTTCACAAAGATCGTGCGCCCGATTTCCTGCATCTGTCACTTCCCCGGTCAGGTCCACCGGAGTTCACCTTCTTGTTCCCAGTGCATGTACATGCTTGTCTTGTGACACAATTTTAACGTTCAATCGTGCGCTCAGTCCGTCAGATTGTCCGACAACTCACCTAACCCCCATCCCTGTTGCATGAAATTCGGCAAGATTACTCCAAAATTGAATCGCGTGTGACTCAATCCCCTTCTAAATAGCTGTCACAGCGACACAAATCCCGAAAATCTCTAAAATTTTACCCTTAGTAAATAAGCCCCGGTGTGTTTATATACATTAGAAAAAAGGTGCAGTGCCATAGGATTGGTGGGTGCTATCACAGGACACAATCTGACAAGTCCAATTAATTGAAAAAAAACCAAAAAAACAAAAAACAAATATGTATATATATATATATATATATATATATAGTAGCAGTAACGTAGGAAAGTGAAAACATGTAGGTTTATTCACCCTTATAGCAGCAATACAACCTTTCTCAAGACAGTTATACTGCTCAAACGAAATATTGCTATATGGCTGAATAAACCTACACGTTTTCACTTTCCTAAAGTTGGCTGCATTATATATATATATATATATATATATATATATATATATATATATATATATATAGGAAATAATGTAATAATGACTAATTGGGAGCCATAAAATTCAAACAAGCGAACCCTACTACATTAGCCTCCCTATCATAAACAGTGGTTGCTATTAATCAACCATTTAATGTATTTGATGTGAAATTTGCAGTAAGGATGTAGTAGATGTAACTTCTCTCCTGGTTGGACTGTCAGACCATATTATACATACAGAGGATCACAAAAATAATACACAATGTAATATTTCTTGTCCCTACAACACCATCTGACTATTTGTGTGTTGCTCTCAATCCCATAATGCCTCAGCACAGCATATTATAATAATACAAAGTCAAATACAATTCCGCTTCTGTCTGGGTGTGTGCATTGTGATTGTTTTGAAAAAAAATCCTGTTACTCACCAGTAACATCCAATGCTTTAGTCAGGTCATGTGAGTCAAAGAGGCATGCCAAACGCATTAGAGCTATGCGCCACTTTGTGCTCAATGCGCAAAAAAGCACGAGCCATGCACAACAGCCTGTAGCTCTACTGTGTTTGGCATGCCTCTTTGACCCTCAAGGCCTGACTTAAGCATTGGATGTTACTGGTAAGTGTGCCAACTATTTTCTTCTCTTGCTGCATTTTTTCTAAAAGACTCAGAGAATTTACATAATTGATGTTCTCATTGTGCTAGATACAGGCAGTCCCTGACCTAAGGACACCCATGACAGCACAAAATTTTGAACTACAAGTTGTCACTGGGACAAAATACATTTTTATTTGGAGCTACAATTATAGACTATACCTTTTCTGAATTATATACAAATTCAACTAAAGCACAATCCTCAAGAACCTAACCTGTCTGTAACCCGGGGACTGCCTGTATTAATGTATTCTATAAACTTTTAATCTACAAAAATACTGATAATACATATATTTTAAAGTAGCAGTAAAGTTAAGCATTGGTCTTCTTTGTTAGATGACTCATCAATCTCTCTCTCTGCCAAAACATATCGCAGGCAGTTTGACGCACACATTATTAATCATATGTTCTATTTGGATCAGAATATATTTTCATGTAGATGAAAGTATTCTCCCTTCTTGTTTATTCTGTTTAATGTCTCTGCAGCACTCTCAATGGGTATTTCTTGGCATCTACTCTCCTTTTATGGCCACATAAATGATGAAAGATCTTGCATCATCTTTACAATCAGTATGGCGCTGCGGTATCTAACTTGGATGATATACTCTGTGTACAAACTGTGAGACTAAGAACGTCTTGGACCTTGGAAAATGTCCAAGTTATTTTCTGTCAGGAGCCTACAAAGATCAGTTTAATGATGGCTATACTCTCTGCACAAGGAAATACATGCAGTTATTTATCAGTGGCACTGGAATACTGAACCAATAGTAAATAAATGTTTTATCAATTATTTATTTCCATGAATGACATACTATGTATCAAAAAATCTAACAATAGCAAGAGTAGAAGTGCGATGTGTTACATATACCGACAGTGACTTTACTTGGAATACATAAACTTGTGTAACATGTTATACGTGTTTTATTACTTTTACTACACATTCACCACCATTTAAAAGTTATTAAAATTGAATACTTGGTTGGCTTTTGCAGCAGCATACTATTCAACTGTATTTCAGCTACCAGATATTGTATGCAGGTAAAACTTACAACATAGAACTAACGTTTTTATACGTAAACTTTTAACAACTTTATAAATGACAAAAACAACAGAGCCCTACTATAAAATAGATAAATGGGTAAAATATTTTGGATTTCCTGTTTTATTGATGTGATATACCGTAAATTTCAAAAGGATGTGGATCCCACACTTATATCCCAGGAATAGGGAGTCCCCAGAATTCAGTCTTGTCACTGTACTGAGTGAAAAGGTGGCCACACTTATATGGGACGATAGCCAAGCCTGCCAAAAATTTACATGAAGTGAGCTCCCTCTGCTCCCATTGTCACTCTGCAGCTGCAATTGCAGGGTGCCATTGGTGTTGCATTGCAGCCCAAGTTCCAATGAAGGACCACAGGGCTGTCAGTGCTGATTATCTATAAGGCCAGGCAGCACGTCTGTCAAAGAAGACAGGCAGGTATCAGACAATGAAGGATGTGTCAATAACATGTTACCTCACAAGCCTGGTGAAACTGCTGCATACACCTACAGCTAAAGAAAACCTGATTTATCCCCATTAAACTACCAGCACACTCAATTAGATTAAGACATGTCCTTTCCAGAATTCCCTCTTTTATGTGAAATCTCCCTCTAAAATATCTCCTCCAATGTCAGGTCAAGTAAAAGATAAAGAGTGTCTGAAGTGACAATCGCCCCACAGAATGCTCTCTGCTCATTTTCACAAGACTTTGGAGGAAATTTTTAATATGTAAACATGTCATATTTCACATAAAATAGGGGCTTCTAGAAGGGACATTTTGTACCCAACCTTAGGGTGGTTGGTAGCTTAGTGGGGTTGCTCAAGTAAATTTGCAAGTGCCAATCTTGAGTGTTAAAAACTTGACTTTTGAATACCATAAAAGGTCATTACTGGATGCTGCTCATGCTAGTGCCACTTTACTGCGGAGAAATCCACTTGACATATTTTCCTTGATCATTTGTTTTTGCATACATAATTACATTTTGTACACATAAAGGCTTTTAATAAGAAATTTAATCAACACTAGATACATCCTCTTCCAGTTTGAAGATTGTATTTTTCGAATATCCTTCAAGCAACTAGTTTTGATCTGCTTCTACTCAATTCCAAGAATCTCCTGATAGAATGAAGCAGATGACCTCTTCTCCTATACTTAAGCCAAGCACTTACACACGGAGAGGCAACAGAAAATATAAAAGCGCAGAAATGAACTAACAGTTGCTGAAGGATTCATCAGATTAGCTACTTGCTGTGTCATAGCATCAAACTATAATCAGTGATAAGCAAAAGGTAATTTTGGTGCCACTGACCTCGGTTATCTCAATCTAGAGAGATGTTCGGTCAGCTGCATTTTATGTATCCTGCGCCAGTGAAGATAATTAGAGTCTGTGTGTAAATATATTGAAACTGGAGTAGTGTAATTACTTGGGGTGCTCAAAGGAAAGTGTAAACTGACAAAATCAGAAATTGCTAGTATCTTACCCAATCATTCACAGTGAAAAATACAAAAACAAAATGGTAAGACTCATACATCCCTGATCTACTATGGTCTAGGTGTAATACAATGAATTTGAGTAATTGATGAAATATCATCACATTCTTCAATTATTAATGAATTTAACATTTCACTGCATAATGTTTCTTTTCTTAATAACTGTATTGGTTGCATACAAAAGTAAAAATAACTAACAACAAAAATGCATGTGTAACCTACTGAATACCACAGCAGGTTGTTTACTGGCCAATGCTGAGGGGTACTGAGATTTTTATGAAGTGGCCACTATGACCTCTCCTTAAACAGCAGACCTTAGCAGTGTGTTTGACATGGTTAACCCCTGATGAGGGTAGCAGCTCCACGACCACTCCAGAAACAAGTCAAGATACGATTAGAGAGTACTAGGTTGAGTCCAGCACCTTAGGGTACATACACACGTGGTAAGCCCGCCGTATACCGCCGTGTGCTGGAGAGGAGGAGGAGGTGACCCCTCCTCCCTCAATAGAAAACAGCAGCTCACGGCTGCACACACACCGAAAGATAGAGTAAGCTCCATCTTCTTGCGGTGTGCGGCCCGGATCGGTGCCACAAATGTGTGGCACCGTATCCCCGCCGTACCGCTATTGCCGTCTATGGGGACTTACATGATGCAGCAAATTTGCGGCTGCATGTACGTCCCCACAGACGCCCATGTGAATAAGCCCTTAGGGTGAGTTTGGGACTGCCCTTGTAAGGGGGGAGCTATTCTGTGGGACCTGGTAGGGCCTGTTTAACTAGCTTGTAAGTGTATGGTTGCTTGCACTTGTGGAATATGTCCATCATGACATGATTCTACTAATTGGCTGTCCTGTGTGGCTTGTGAATGATTTTTGACCTCAGTTTTATTGTATAATATTGATTGTTGTGTTTTATTTAGTATCTGAAGTTTCGTTTTTTGGTCTTGTTTGGCAGGTGAAACGGTCCCTGGTCCTGACCTAATGGTTTAAGGACCTTGAGTACGTGATTGGTAATCAAACAATTGCATTATTGAAACATGAATTATGACACATATTTCTTTGATGTGTATAGCAAGAGGGTATTTTTTCTAGCTGTGATCTGAGAGATAAAGGACACTACCTCTGGCTAACCTGGTTAATGGATGCAGAGAGAATCTTATCCACATGCCATTCATTTTTACAATAGGGTCTCTGGTTTTAGAGAAAGATTGGTTTATTGCTCCAGTATCATAGTCTGGGTTAACGGAATTCCAGAGTAATTTCAGAGGGGAGGGGTGTCTACTACTCCTAATTTTGAGTTATTCTTGTATTTGCTCTACAGATGTATCTAGAATTTTACTATCACAAATTATGAATTTGGAAATAACAATGTAATAATTTCCTGACAGATAGGCAGCAACAATTAATTCTTTAAAATCCTGCTTCTACTTTGGCCTTTCATTCTTGTCAATGTGGAATTCTCCAAACTAGCAAACTACTAAAACTTCTGCTTTTACACAAGTGGTACAACTTTCTGACGATAAAATAATGAAAGGGTATTTTTTTAGAAGCTAATTCCAATGTAGGAAATAAGGGTGTAATAAATTTCTCACATACTACGTCTGCATTTTGGTCCATTTGTCAGACAAATAATGACTCAGTGTAATTTGTCATGTATTGTTGATGTTTTTAATTATGACATAATAAATTTTTGTTTTTCACAATGCTCTGTGTACTTCAATTTATTTAAAATTGATATAAAACTACATTGTCCTGTATATGATAGTGTATCACTGTTTACAATATGATAAGATTACTGTTAATACAAAAAAGACCAAAGAAATGCACAAAATGGCTCACCAATGTATTTATCATAAACCAAATTCATCAAATTTTATTCAGACAAACCAAAAACAAAGACATATATTTAAAAAAATTTAAGATAAATAATGTACAGAAAGTACAAGGACGGTGACCCAGGTGTAGGTCAACCACACACCACCAGTCACTTTATTATGATGATGGACCTCCCTTAGTGTGACCCAGAGGTAATGAAATAGAAGTAGAGATCAAGCAGGTATACGTCAAAGTAGCCTTTGGTCACAACCCTATAGGAGTATTCATTCAACAACACTTCTTATTGCACTAGGCACGATTATAACCACCAAATGCACGGTCCACATATCTAAGTAGCAAATAACATAACAAAGTTCTTGTGCAGTAGACAGCACACTGTTGGCATGCACTCCTAAATAACACAAATCAAAACAAGGTGCCAATGGAACAAAAAGTGGAAAATTGTTCGATATCACCAATTAATGCATGCCCTATACGGGATATTTGTCTAGAGATGAGTGGCATGATACAAGACTCCTGTGGAGCTGGCATAAAGGCGGGAGGATGAATCAGAACATTGGTGGAAGGTTCCCCACGCGTATCGTCGTGCAAGACGACTTCCCCAGGGGTAAGTAGCCACAAACATACTACACTAACCTTAAATACACTCCCCATCAGAGTGTCACACATAAATGGCGTTGTACTTAATCATCAGCGCAGGACTGTAAGTCAAGACCTAGTGTTGTGTAGTGGTGTGTTGCTTGCGCACCCCGGCCGGAGCACTGTATCACAATTTTCTCTTTCAACATTGTCCCAGAAATGGCAATGAGTTTTACACATTGTATAAAGATTGATTTCTATAGAAGCGATAGAGCGTAACTTTTTTCTTTCAAATTTAGGATAACATGGTGCTTGATAATACTGAGAAGTTTGCTACTGATGTCTTGAGCAGCAGGGAAAGAATGCTGAACCATATATAACCATTGTGATCAAAACAGGAATCGGAGCTATTCAGCATGTATTTGTTAAACTGAAGTGCGAGTTCAAAGAAGTATTTGATCTAATGCTTGAGAAAAAAAATGAAAAGCTAAATTTGATATCAGGATAAAGAGTCATTAAATGTAAGAAAAACAAAGTCTCCACGGACTTTATTTTTGGATTGACACATACTATTCCCAGCATGCCTGTTTCAAATTAGTTTGTAACTAATAAATCCAGCCCAGCTGTAATAAATTAGGATGTGCAAAATACAGATAATGTTTTTAAATTCTTACATATTATTCCCGTTTATCTGATCATTAGTGTTATTGCTTTTTATGCTAGGTTAATTCTGTGCTGCTGCTGAGACAGCTAAAAGGCCCCAGACAGGAGACAATTCACTTGGAATCTGGAGTTGCAATGTTTACATCTCCTGCATAGCACTGCTTGAAACGAAACCCATAAATTACATTTTGGAGCATGTAAATCAAGTCATAAAATATGATATCAAAGCAAATAGAATTAATGAAAAGTGTTTACTGACAGCATGGTGTATTATTCTTAGGACAATCGCAGCAGATTAATAAATAATTATAAGTTTTACTGCTGATATTGTATATTTTATATAATAGTGTGAGCCTATTCTTTACTATCCTACGCTAAAATGCTCTTTTAATGGAAGTGAAGTACTCGTTGTAGAAGTCAAAGGAATCCAAATGAAATGTAATTCCCAATAAGTAGGATTAAGTTTGCATTTGATGGACCTGTGTTTTTATTCAAACGGTGAAATTATGCCTGTCGTAGACCTTCACATTTTAATGATCTGCACTACATAGAAAGTGGGAGTCTTTAGGGGACCTGTTCCTTAATGATATGGTTCCCTTGTCATGTGGTTTCTGCCACGATACTTGGAAGTAGAGCTGCCACCATAGACCATGCTGCAGTACAGTTCTAATGATAGAGATATCCAGTGCTCAACCAAAATCAAAGCTTAAAGTCTTATAAAGTATATTTAAAGAATTTATAAGAATATTTAAGAATATTTAAAGGGGTTTGCCACTTTTCAATAAATCTGTTCCATTAGACATGACTCTGTATGTATACGTATCTGTGTCTTTGCCTCCTCCAAGAGCTTCAGCCTTGTTCAGCCTGTTCTCCACATCCTGCTCTCTCCATATAGACACAACTCCCTGTTTCTCACTCATTCATTCTGTGTGTAATGGAACCCTCCAGATGGCTCCAGTCTTTCAGTCCATCTTCCTGACAGAATAAGTCCTAATCTCCTGTTACAGGTCTCACCTATTTACCAGTGCACAGACATGTAAACAAAGATTGTACAGAGTTGCACAGAGAGTCTTCAGACAGCACTAAAGGTAGCATCAGGGATGATGAATCAATTGGTGAACATTCAGAGAATATTATAAAGGCAGTAAAGGCACATGGGTAATTTATGTTACAAAGTGGCCAACCCCTTTAAAGACAGTTGACATATAAAGCCTCAGATAGCAGAGAGCAGCCCAATATAACTGTCATCATACTTTTGTATATACAGTTAGCAGCTGTAAAACTGGAAACATTGATTTATATTTCAATTGTAGGCTAGATGCAGAGCTCCTGTGGAGTGTCCTCTGCTGTGCTGGGAAATCTCTGCTGTGACTACTTCACAGCCCCTTCAATCAACTGTAATAATGAACAGAAGCCTTATACAGAGCTGATGGGCGGGTCTGTGCAGCAGTTCATTGAAGACATCCCACACTACAGTGCACCCTATGGCTCCAAGTCCAGCTACAAATCTGAAATATAAATGCATTTTGCACAGTCCTCCTGCTACTAACAATTTATACAAAGGTATGGTTGCACACATTTAGAGGGCGGCTACCTAACACTGTCTGTAACTTTGTATAGTCTAAGCCGCTGGTAGACTTAAGAAATTAAAGCTGAAATAGATCAGTCTAATTCATATTTCAAATGATTGTGAGAAATGTGTGAACGGGTGAAAATATATTTTGTGTTCTTTAGCTAGAATATATGTAAACCTTTAATGATCAGGTCTTCTTGCTGTAATATGATATTACCATGGAAGAACACTTAAAAACTAAGTGACCCCGGTGAACTTACTGCCCCCTTCTTTACCCAGACCTGACATATTCAGTACTGCTTTTATTGTAGCATTTTCTGCAACGGAATGAAGGGACCTCACACATTGTATAAAACATATAACAGAGGGGCCGCTTCCCTCCCTGGACAGACTATTCATACTCAATGGGGCTCATTTACTAAGGGTCCGTGGGACTGCGATACTGACTGGCTTCCCGAATATTTCCATTGTGCGCCGGCTTGCACGTGACAGAAATCGGGGGACGTGGCCGTTGGACAACCCGATGGATTCGGACAAACCATGGAATTTAAAAACGGAAATGTGTCGCAAGACACGCACTCACATACACCAGGAAGAAGCAGGTGAACTCCGGTGGAGATTCGATGGATGCAAGAACTCGGGCACACGGGCTTAGTGAATTGCAGCAGACCCGAATCCTCGTCGGACAATGCACCGTGGGATCGCGACAGGACCGGGTAAGTAAATCTGCCCCATTATCTCCCTCCTGAACAATAAAGGGTCATGTGAAACTTTTTGCTACTTTTGTGGATTAGAAAAACAAACTTTTTGAATTACAAAACACATAGATCAGATTTTATTTGAAGCAAGCAAGCTTATTAAAAATGATAGTATAAAACAAGGACAGGACATATCACATTTTCACTGATTAATGATCATTGCCCCAAGAAATACTTGAAACATCGCAGCAACTAAATCACATAATCACATTTAATTAATTACCAGAACTCACTTATCAATTAAACGACACCACTCACAGCAATTTGTTTAACTCAAGGACAATGTGTTTGACACAGAAGTGGCAAATTATATCATTAGACATATCATTGTAAATGACAATATATCATAATACACTGAACTAAAGTCATTTGACATTGTTTACTAAACTCACTTGCATTTTTAATCATATATCCAAAAAAGCCACTAATTTGATATATCCTTCACTGTGATTCATAACGCTCTTCATATTTATGATCAATCTCCTCATGATGGACTGCCATGGTGTAATTAGAGTTATTTTAACTGATCAAAATCAAAACTGTAAATTAAATGATTCCAGAATATTATTCTTGCTGTAATTATCAAACTGATGGGACATAGAGTAAATAAGTTCACCAGCTATTTAATATTTCAGAAAGAAAATAGACAAAAAAAAAGAAAAGACCTAGAAGAACATTGTTACATTCAGTGGTTAGAATAAGGCTGTAGGTACAGTATAACATTGTAAATTGAACCTGGATGAGGCCACTTAAGTTCTCAAAGACATGCTCTAAGCTACTTTATTGCACCCACATTCCACTTCCATAAATGTACCTGGGAGTGGAATTCAAACATAGGATTTATATAAACACATCATAAGTATAATACAACTGGTTGTGGTGGGTGTCACAGTTCGTAGGGTCAAACTGTCAGAGTCTCTTAGGGAAGAGTCTGTGGACCCTCTGGACTACTGCGGGAGGTGATATGAGGCTCGCAGTGGCAGCCAAGGTAAAGGATATGCAGGAAACAGTCCGAGCCTGGGATGACATCAGGAACACCGAGGAACACTGGTAACACAGGAACATGGAGGAACACTAGTAATGCTGGCACGGACTGAAGACACCACTGGATTGGAACCTTGGAAGACACAGCAGGAACATGGAGGCAGGCTGAAGACACAGGAGTTGGTACAGGGAACAGGAATACAGGAACAGACTGGCACACAGAAAAGGAATGCAGGAGCAGGATCACGGGAACACAGGAGGAGGAATTCTGGTGACATAGTAGCGTCTGGGAATGCTGGAGACACACAAGAAGGTCTGGAAACACTGGAGACACACAGGAGAGTCTGGGAACGCTGTAGACACAGGAAACACATAAGCATCTGGAAATGCTGGAGGCACACAGAAGCGTCTGGAAACGCTGAGAATAGCTTTCACTTCAACAGCAACAGCTTAAGGATCCTAGATGTGGAAACCCTGGAAGGTCCTAGGAGAAGATCCGGCGAGGAAGAGGGGCCCTTAAGGGGGGGTACTGTCACGGATGCACCTGCGATCCTTGTTCCGGATCGCGGGCACACCCGTGCCTCTCTCTGTGGCACGGAACAGGCCGAGGTTACCCTGGGGATGTCTGGAACGTCCTTTGGCCATGAGACCGACTCTATTAATTTGCATTGACTCCACTGCAAGTAGTGCGGCTGGAGGCTGGAGTTGCTCTTGGTGAGCTGGAGGAGAACTTGGAAGTGGTGGAGGCACGGCGACCAGCTGGAACACTGGGTTCCAGTGTTTCAGCCTCGCTTGGCTCAAGCGAGGCAGACGTGGAAGCCGGACTTGAAACTTCTGGGAGTCAGGCAGCTGTTGAAGCAAGACGGCAGGCTGGAGAAATCATCCAGAAGCTGCTTTGGTTCCAAGGCCATGGATACCGCCAATGCCACAACTGCTTCCATTGGACTTATGTCCCTCAATCTTGTGATCTAATGAGTGGAAATGGGTGGTATGCACTTTATTTTTTATAATTATTGCATATTAAGATCCATAAAAAGTAAAAAATAAAATCTGCCAAAAAGCAAAATGAAAGACAGGCTGCCAACAATAGCAAAACAAATCCCAAGAAATTTGTATAACTATAAAATAAGTATATAAATGTGCAAAACAAATATTGAAAGAAATGTTAAAAGACTATATGTAGTAAGTAACAGCCAGCATGGGTTTTCTAAGGATAGAAGTCTAACCTGATCTGCTTCTATGAAGAGATGAGCAGATGCCTTGATGGAGGAGTTGCTGTGGATATTGTGTTCTTGAACTTTGCAAAGGCATTTGGCACTGTCCCTCATAGACGCTTGATGGGTAAAATAAGGTCTAGTGGTTTGGAAGGAATCATTTGCAATTGCATTGAAAACTGTCAAAAGGATCATATCCAGAGTTGTGATCAAAGACTCATGTGTGCCCCAGGGTTATGTGCTCAACCCACTATTATTTAAGTTCTTTAATTACTTGCTTATTAATTACATATAATATAGAGGTCTGAATTAATAGCACTGTATCTATTTTTGCAGATATCAAGCTGTGTGGTATAATACAATCTATGAAGGGTGTTCATAGCCCGCAAGCTGATTTGGACAAAGTGTTTGGCATCCACTTGGCAAATGAGGTTCAATGTGGATAAATGTAAGGTTATGCACCTGGAGGGTTATAGGAGGAGTAAATCTGGGAGCATTCCTTGTTGGGATGGACCTGGTTATATTGGTAGATCATAGATTAAATAACAGCATGCAATGTCATTCAGGTGGATCTTGTAATGTATCAAAATAGTTATGGCCTCACAGAATAAGGATGTAATATTTCCACTATACAAAGCATTTGTTCGGATTTATCTGGAATATGCATTTCAGTTCTGGGCATCTCAATCCATAAAAAGAATGCCCTGGATCTGGAGAGGGTAGAACGAAGAACCACCAAAATGATAAGGGGTATGGAGGATCTCAGTTATGAGGAAAGATTAAAAGAGTTACATTAATTTAGTCTCGAAAAGAGACAGATAAGCAAGGACGTGATTAATTTATAGTAAAAAAGGGAGAATCCAGCATCCAGGCTTGTAATTCTCTGTTAAAAGTTTACCTTTATTGAAAACAACTTACATTATTGTGCCACTAAAAAAAACATGATTTCTGATCTCGTGTTTCAAACTGTATGCAGTTCTTAGTCGTTGCACGTCTGAAGTCGTTACAAGACTAGTATTTAAATACCTAATGAAACACATGTTACAGAACCGTCTCCACAATCACCATTATATGGCACAGCACAGACTATTAGCATATATATATCGATGAAAAACAAAACATATACAATATGAATATAAGTCATGTGTAGCCTTAGTAAAGATATATTAAATCATTGTTGTAGTTCATACCATATGTAAATCGGGTTTGCAATAAATCGGCAACATACACTAGCGAGAGCGTAGCAGTCATGTCCAGTCCACAACTCTAGGTGGGTGGTGCACCCTCTCCTTCTGAACTACTTGTAAATTTAACATGTTGCCTTGGGGAATGTCCCTAAAATGCTAAGACATACCGCATTTCCCATTTTTGTTTCTGATGTAGAATTGATTGACAAAGATCTTTTTGTGGTTGCTGTGTGTTCAGCGATCCTCCTTTTCAATTGATGGCTGCTGCAGCGGATATATTGCAGTTTGTAGTATGTACATCTCGCTAAATAAACCACAATTTTTCTTATGTGCACATTTGGAGATAAATAGAAGCTCTGATCTGAATTTATATTCCCGATTTGTAGAAATCCTGGTCTCAATATTGTATCGCCATGCTTGCATATGCACTTAGTTCTGGTGAATTCACCTTTGGGTAGATTGTGGTGACATGGAGGGCAATGACAGCTTGTTGCATATAATAAAGTGTTACCCACTGTGGGGTTTTTGTAAAAATCAAATTAATCTATATAAATATGGTCCATGCAAAAACTATTGTGTAAAGTTGTCTCCATCTTTGAAAAACAAACAAGGTTTAATCACCAGAGGTGGCAAACTTTCTTTATTGTAAAAACTGTGAATCTGGGGAGTAGCGAGCTCATCAAAGTAGGAAACTTGATGGCTGTATGCCTTTTTTCATCCATATTAACTATGTAACTATACGTAGCTATACTAATGTACAAAATGTTGAAACATGATGCATGGAATTATAAATAAAACAATGTTACATTAAGTAATTCTTAAGAAAGAGAAGGTCATTTAGTTAACAAGCAGGGTCAAGACCATAAGTACATATACTGCACCAAAGCAGAGTCATTGTGATAAGGCTAGCTGGAGGTCAAAGATGGTCTAAAACAAATCAGGCAATGCTATCCAGGCTTCATGCTGTAGCCTCCTTATTATGTGTAATTCACTGCTTCAAAAAGCACCACACAACAGATAAAAGGGTCCTTTCCTGAAGATCTACAGTTCAGATTTCCAGATAATCAACCATTTCTGAAAAAATAAAATGGGCTTGGTGAAACATGTTTAATACACAGAATCAGAAATCATTAGAGTGTAGATTCTACTTATTGTTGTGTCCGGTATGGGAAGATCTTTTGATGCTGTTTATTAAAATAAGGGCACTTTTATTTTTATTATGCATTTACTTTTCACATTGCATAGAAAACTTTAAACTTCACACAAAAAGAGAGGCATGAAAACGACATAAAAAGGTTAAAGAAGCACAATAGCAGGCATTGTATAAACTACAGCACAATATGTATTACAACATGTGTTTTTCATTGTTCTAATCTTTTCTGTAGTTTTTACATTCTTATTTTTCACAAAAGGTTTCAAATAATTTCTAGGAAAAGTGTGAAATATAACGGTTCAGGCTCAGCAGGAGCATAAATGAGCTATGTTTTTCTTTAACAGTGACATCCTTTAAGAAAAGTGTTTATACCTTCTTACCATGAAGCAAATCACATTTTGTGGCATGACTGAGAAGTGACAATGATCCTGCCTGTAGCAGAACAGTATTCAGATGTGCTTGTCCGTTTCTCAGATTTCAACTGTTAAATTCTCTTTTTATTGCTCACAAAAGCAGCCTTATAAGCTTATGAAAATATATTTGCAGCACTTGCAATCTGCCATTATAATCTCAATTTTAGGAGTTTTCTTTTGCTAAAAGATTGATTTGATTATTTGACTTCACTGCTGTGTTGTTTGATATTTACCTCTTATATTGGAATTGGATGTTTATGGTCATATGGTGTCATGGGTATGTGACATCATTGAATACAAATGACAAAAAATGTGTATTAGTATGACATTTTACTTTTAAAAAGTAAAAATGCTAAATTTCCTTATTGTCCCTCCCCCACCTGACTACTTACGTTTTTTCAATATAAACCTTGTAAAACACCCCTGATTTTTACACTTCTCCTTTAGTATTACATAACCATCCAAAGACAAAAATAATTTCTGCTAGTAGGGTTACAGTGTGATTATAGTCCTCATTTAGATTCTCTTAAATAAGCTAACATACAGTACCATAAATATACAGTCAGGGAGGCTAAATTGTCATTTTTCTTATAACTTTATAACACTAACTTGTTTAAGTATCTTGATACATTTCTGCTCCCTTGTGGAGCACCAGTGTGGTAGCATGTATCATACAGTCATATATAAGTGACACAAGCTGTAGGTGACACAAACTGTATTAGGTGACATGAGGTGTAAGCTTGTAACTGTGAGCAGTTTAACATTACCACTAAGATACCATATCTGAGATGAAAACAGAAAGGAAAAGAAAGGTTAAGAGACCAACATATGTTATACCAATATGTATATTTTGGCTGGAATGTCCCTTTAAAGTATAATTGAACTGGCTCATCAGATGTGTGCTGCATAAAAAGACTAGTAATTTGCTGTATTGTTTATCAAATGTTTCATTAAATGACTACCAGTGTGCTCATGTCTGAAGCACTTTGACAGCAAACACAATATTTCCCAAAATAAACAGTTTTAACAAATGTCTCCAAACACTGAAACACATGTATAATTGGAGAGATATACATATTTCATTATTTTAGGCTCATAAGCACAATGGTAGATGAGAGGATAAATATTCTCTGGTGTCACTTCATATGTATAAAGAGAGATGGTTCCTGAAACAAATGAATTTAACAGATTATTATTATTAAGTATTTAAGTTGTTTACTGATTAAAAAGTTGGAGAGAATTTAGATTAATTGCAGCTCGTACAATCTTCTATATACATACATATATAGCATTGTTTTTCATTATATGTAATTATTTTTTTTTATATTCTATAATTACTTTTGCTGTTTAACAGCCTATGATGAGAATATGTGAAAAGGATATTGTGGGAAATTAATTCTCAGTTTTCTAGTGAAGAAGACAATTTAAATCTCTCCATCCTCACCAGTTCTGGTGCTTTTTTGCTGTAGATCAAAATTAGAGAATGATGCACAATCTCTTGATTTCTTTCAGGAATAATGTAATCTCCATTGATCAACAATTTATGGCTTTTTGTAATGGGTATATTATGTCACTAGAACAGCGTTTTACAAAATTACTAAAATATATCAACATAAAACTTATTTTGTAAAAAATGTGATGAGCATAATCAGATAAGAATAATGACTGTAGAACAGAGTAAAGTTATAACCTAATTTTCTGAAGGTTACACCTAGCAGTGCACGGGCCTTTGCTTTGAATGACATTAAGACATCACTACTGCAACAGGACATCACTAGTCTCTCACATGGCTCAGGTGGTATTGTGGTTCACTGTTCTTCCAGTCTCTTCCACAGGTCTGTGACTGTTGTTGGTTACTTGGCCATAACTTTGTCACCAAAGATAATCCAGAGGTTTTATATTGGGTTTAGATAAGGACTCTGGGCTGACTATTCACTGTTCAATGTTTTCTGTTTCAAGTAACTGCTTTACCCTGCTGTGTGACAGTGGGCATTGTACTGCATGAAAATTGATGGCTAATTGAGTAAAGAACACAAGGAAGGAACCGCATGTTGAAGAAGGATCTCATACACACTTGCATTCACTCTGCCATTTGCTTGAATGGAAGGTCCATTCCTCAAACCTTGACACTTCCTCCACCACCTTCCACTGACTTTATTACATACGTTGAGTTAATTTTTCCCTCAGTTTTCCAGTTTTCTGTCAAATCCAAAAAAAAAAATAAACTTGCTTTTATCATTAAAATGAAATGTGGACGATTTTTCCCTTTTTCCTCCTCAGCCAAGGTGTGTCTAGCCTTTTGATTATTTTTGTTAATGAGAGGTCACTGTAGAGTTGGCTATCAGTTCAAATGCTTTTAATCATCAAGACACTGTATGACTAGAAATATCCTTACCCCCCTGTATAGTGCTGAACTGGCGAGCAATGCAAGCTGCAGTAGTGAGGGAGATCCCCTGCATTATCCTGTCCTCTCTTACATACACTCACCGGCCACTTTATTAGGTACACCATGCTAGTAACGGGTCCGACCCCCTTTTGCCTTCAGAACTGCCTCAATTCTTCGTGGCATAGATTCAACAAGGTGCTGGAAGCATTCCTCAGAGATTTTGGTCCATATTGACATGATGGCATCACACAGTTGCCGCAGATTTTTCGGCTGCACATCCATGATGCGAATCTCCCGTTCCACCACATCCCAAAGATGCTCTATTGGATTGAGATCTGGTGACTGTGGAGGCCATTTGAGTACAGTGAACTCATTGTCATGTTCAAGAAACCAGTCTGAGATGATTCCAGCTTTATGACATGGCGCATTTTCCTGCTGAAAGTAGCCATCAGATGTTGGGTACATTGTGGTCATAAAGGGATGGACATGGTCAGCAACAATACTCAGGTAGGCTGTGGCGTTGCAACGATGCTCAATTGGTACCAAGGGGCCCAAAGAGTGCCAAGAAAATATTCCCCACACCATGACACCACCACCACCAGCCTGAACCGTTGATACAAGGCAGGATGGATCCATGCTTTCATGTTGTTGACGCCAAATTCTGACCCTACCATCCGAATGTCGCAGCAGAAATC